>JACXGK010000944.1:23766-83448 GCA_016801125.1 Novumbra hubbsi
AGAAGATCTGGAGAAATAATACCAAACCTTTGATCTAACCTGCTGACTTTAAAGGGGCCCCTGGCATAAAAAAGAAAAAACGTAATTTCAGTTTAATTGCTGATTTAATTTGACCAGGGATGGCAGATGTATTGCCTTAAGGATTATGATGAACACACAGTCGTTGGATAAGTCAATTTGGTGTAATTGACTACATTCCCCGATTTCGCTGTAGCAGAGATTTTCTCAGATTACCTGCCTTTAATCGAAAGGAAGACATGAATATAACGTCTTCATTTACCCGGTCCACAGTGGGAAGGTACCACAAGAAAGATGGCCGAAACGTGCCTAGACGTTCGGAAAACAACGATTCAGAAATCACCAACACTGGCCCCTCAATGGCTGCAATGCCATCTGCTTTTATATCTGTCTTTGGCCTATATTGATGGAGACTACGGACATCATACGGCTAAGCCATATGACACCAAGTGATCACTAAGAAACACTTGGAGGATATAAAGGTTTGTAACCCATTGAAGATACTCTTGAGTGTGTTCTCAACAAGGACATAAAGTTGTCAGTAGCAATGAAAATGTGGTCTTGCGTAGAGTACATCCTCTTCCAAAGTGTATTCATAAGGAATTGGATGTAATCTCTGCCGTAGGTAAATAAATCATGCGGTTTCCATCTGTCAATTCATAAAATGTGGCTCTTTTGTCCCCTATTAACAATGATCTTCGACTATGGCTTAGTAATACACGTAGAACACATCTATGAGCTTATCACGAACCTGCTGTGACAGTTCCAGCCAGATAGCAAAAGAGTTCCCCGTGCCTTGTGTCATGCAATGCTAGAGGTTGTATCTCGCTAGGCTACAGGTTATATGTAGGTATCTGAATGGCAGCCACAGCCATGTTTTCATGATCATGGCTATTTAACATTTTTTGTCAGCCAGTTTTTTTAAATGGCCTTTTTTTAATTGTTACTATTATTTACAAAGCACGTAGCCAGCCCCATGTCTTCAACGGTCCGTGAGCTGATTCGGACACGATGCCAGCGGGGCAGCTTACCTACAAAATTTAAAAAGGAGGTGAGACATTTGCTGTAGGCATTCTCTGCGGTTATGCTTATTGGCGATCATTACAACACCTGTGGCTACCTTAATGTTATTGAGGTCAACGGTGCATGAAGATGCTCACATTGGGACATCCCTAGGGTCAAGTTCATAGATCAAATCATGACATTTGTTGTAGTTTCAAAACTCTAGGGTTTTGAATATATTTTTGGATGACTATTTTTACTGCTTCGTTACCAAAAGTAATATTCACGGTTTAGCTACTCTTTTCAGACTAAATCAGACAATACAGCCTAACGGTTTGCAAAATTGCCTAACGTGGACAGGAAACGATCTATTTTCTTAATATGCAAATTGAGGTCGGAAAACACATTTATCCCAACTTTAATCATTAGTCTTTTTTTGTTTGTGTAACCATCAGTTAGATTAGAAATGTTTCATTTCTTTAGGCCAATAATGCGCTAATGAGCGTCACACTCTTTGGAGACAACCCCAAGCAACCGTACCCAATGTTACAGCCCTTGCTAGGCTACTAATCACATTAAGTATCATAAAGAAGGATGTTGTTAACCCCCAAGCAACCGTACCCAATGTTACAGCCCTTGCTAGGCTACTAATCACATTAAGTATCATAAAGAAGGATGTTGTTAACCCCCAAGCAACCGTACCCAATGTTACAGCCCTTGCTAGGCTACTAATCACTTTAAGTATCATAAAGAAGGATGTTGTTAACCCCAAGCAACCGTACCCAATGTTACAGCCCTTGCTAGGCTACTAATCACATTAAGTATCATAAAGAAGGATGTTGTTAACCGGCAAATTGTTTGTTTATTGCGTTTTTCGTTTTATCCGTCAGTCGAGAGCCGCGACAAATTGTTTAGGTGGCCTGTCAACACGGATGCCCTGTAGTGTGTTTTGATCCTATTGACAGTAAAGTACAGACGTTATATAGTGCAGCTGGTGATGGGCAGAGCAATGGTGACTCAAAGACGGCTGTTCGTGTCTGGAAAAAATTGGTTTAAGACAGGTGTCAAAGCGCCTTGACGAGTGATGGATAGGCCCGACCCTGATGTAGCCTACCTTTTTCTTTAAGATGCTGTACGGAAACCTGTTCATTTGGCGTACACCACAGAAAGGCAGCGCTGAGTGGTCGAGGTACAGTCGTGCTGTTTAATCTGTATTGGTCAGCCTCCTCATTAGGTAGGCTGGGTACCAGCCAGAACAACACGTGCCTATTTGCCCATTTCGGGCCCCTTAACCATTCCCTATAATCATAAATGTATTGCCATTAGAAACCTAATAAAAAAAGAAAAGTACAATTGAAACCCAAATGGACCTCTGCACTATCTGCCATCCATTGGTGTATTCATCCCTGCCTCAGCCATTTGTACAAGAGACCCGAAGCTGAAGTAGTGAAAATTATCAACGTGTAGGAGGCTAACAGATCTGAACATCCATAAGAGCAAACCTAAAGAGACCATGTATCAGCTCCGTTCTTTCATTCCCCAGGTGCATTGCAGAGGGATGAACATTCGGTGCGTTTAGACATTGATTAAAAGATAATAAAGAATTGCCCGCACGACCGGTTAATCAGGGTCTGTACTACCCTCACCTTTATCTGTATGCGGTTGCCTACATCAACCTGCCACCATACTGATCCAGACAGGTAAGGCTGTACATGATAGCCTTTAGGGAATAGCGGATATTTTGACCTCAAGTGTACAGCTTTGAGGCTGTTGTGTCTAAATGTGTGGTCACGCAAACCTGGCTGAATGTATTTGCTAAATGTGTTCTACGTTTTCTCTTTGCAAGACGTCAGATTTCAGAAGCAAATGGCGAGAAGGAGGTTTATCTTCACATTACCTTATTCAGATGTTTATACTCATACCCTACTGCGATAATACATATTGCACCCACCACATACACTTCAGCCAAAAATGATTCCATAAACAATGTACAAACGAGCATAATGTCCTTAAGATATTCGGCCATGATAGCTACAGGCAGTGTGTGTGTGTGTGTGTGTGTGGTGTTTACAATAACTTTCATTGTGGTCGACGCACTTTGGCCTCAACAGTCCCATCTCACAACATCTACACACACACTTACAACATTTTACCACACGTGAATTATGATCCGAAGGCATTCATAACCTGCTCTAGAGAATTTAGCAAAATTAAAACCTCGGATAATGTGGCCGCCTCCCAGACTATTAATTCATCTGGCAATTCATTCGATTTAGGATGACTACAGAAATGAAAGTTGGTTTCAAAACAGCGCTAGAGAGGTGTGGGAAAAACGCAATCATTCATGGGTGTCTATAAATCTCATTGGTGTTCATTGCAGAGTGAAGAGCAACCAGCACATTTGTGCTGACAATGGGAAATAGTTTGACTGAGCGCTGGCTAGTTATACAGTATCTTTTTTTTTTTCAATTAGCTTTTCCATTAGGGAAATGCTACACACACATACCAACGTGTGTGTGTGAGAGTGCGTACATTTGGGCATCTGTGTAGGTATGTGTGTGTTTGCATCAAGCAGTATGTTTCGTAACACCACACAGGTAGATTGAGTGGAGGTGTCACTGTTGGAGGTAAGGTCTGAATTCTGAACCATCACCATTAAAAGCCTTTCATTTAATAAAGCTGGAACTCCATTTGTTCTGGGAACATACAGCTCTGAAAACAATAAGGGACCACTCCACCTTTTTCTTTCTTTTCCACAAAATGTGAAAGGGAAAGTTTTGAGTGAGGAACAGAAATTTGCAGTGATCTCTTAAGTTGAACCTTCACTCTACATTCCTATTAGAATACTTTGGGAAAGAAAAAGGAGCAGTTAATTTTTTCCTCAGCCGCATAACCGATAAATCCTAATTAAAAGTCAAAACAGACATCATCAGAAATATTCTCTTCATTAATGAGTGTGTTTGCTGAATCAAAATGGCCAACATGTCTGTGAGGATGCTGAAGCGTTCATGGACATGTACCTGTTGATAGATGTGAAATGGAAGTCGGACATAACATCCTGCGATTAAGCCGGGGAAACGGGGAAGGTGGGTGACCTGGCATTTTGGAAGAGGTTGATAGATCAGACCTAAAGATGCAGCCTGGACAGCGATGACAGACTAGTATCCCCACTATCCCTCTTGTTACATTCAGTGGCTTCTGATTGCATCAACCATCACAACAGAATTTTATATGATGTTATGGTTTCCAATAGTAGGTATCTGATCTCCACATTTTGGTATTTAGCTACTTGAGTGAACTTTCTCTTAAATAATGTTGCCTTCGAGCATTACAGTTTTTGTGCTTAGAAGGTTTCCTTGTAAGGTCTCTATTTCTAGGGGGAATTTACTGCTGGCAGTACAAGACGGTAGAGAGAACCATAGCTAAATTTGTGTTGATCAACGTTGTTGTTTTTCCTCTAAAACGTCCTATTCTTAAATTGTAGAAAAATACAGGGAGCACGTACCCTCACACAATTTACATATGCACATCTATTGTGTTCCATATGTTTGTTTAATCTCTTTTCTACAACCCTTTTTCCTCACTCGTATCCCCGAAAACAAGATGAAGAAAGAACAGTATTATGTGTATTTGTTAATTCTCTTTGGACTGTGTTCTTTGTTACACTGGGATTTTGCAGAATCTTTAATAATTTAAAGGGTGTGTATTTTGAAAATGGGACAATAAAAAAAAATGGGGTGTGTACCATCTTTGCCCTATATTCACAATAAAAAAGTGTCACATTGACAATCTACTCCCCCTACTGGATGAATCTATCAGTATGCAAGTAAAAATTGTTTTAATTCTAAAATGATCTTAGGAGCATCTTGTGTCCATCAATCATACTAGGGATGTTTCTACTAGTTCATGGAGTCCATCTGTGCTAAATCCAATTGATGGGACATGATCTGGAAAAGCACACCCCCCGTCCATAGAAGGTCCCACAGTTGAAAGTGAGAAAAAAAACAAGCAATGAGTTAGAATTAATGGTTTGTAGTGCTCTGTGGCCGGACTGTGTGGTTTTAAATGAAATGACCGCTTCCATCAAAGGGTCATGACTGTCCAAAATAATATTTTATGGGGATATACTGTTGGCATACATCAAAGTGCTCTGCAGAGATAACTTGGAGGAAAATTGAAAACTGCACATTGCGTTTGATAGTATCATTGTTACCTAGGCAAATGACCATTGTCTAATTTGTTTACGTACAAAATTATTTGTATGACTCCTAACGGAAACCTTAAACTGAAGAGAATGGGATCACTGAGGTCACCAATTCAACAATGAAAAGATAAACATAAACTTTTCCCTTGGAAAAAAAACATAAAAACTCAATGATTACAGACTGGAAAGGTACATTAGCGAGGGTCACGTGAAGCTTTCCAGCAGCAAAGAAACTTAAACAAAATGTCTTGACGGAAAGAGTGACAGTTGAGCCGTTCATGAATGAAAATGGTAAAGACCCCTGACCATTAGCCTTGAGACCGTTGTGACAAGTGCTGATGTAAAAAGGGCTTTACAAATACATTTGATTGGTTGCCTACCCCTCGCATAGGGCCTGACAACCAGTAATCAAATGAATTTACCATACGGACACTGGGTATTTGAATAGCAGCAGTGAATGGCATGTGGCAATAAAGACCTATTCTCTGATATGAAACTAATAGGAAATCAAAAATACATGCTCCCAAAAATGCAAGAGGGCTTTTAGAGAGAATCAAAGTTGTTCTTACCTCCCAAGAACTCCTAAAATGCTAAAATAGAGAAAGACAATCGTAATTGGTTGATTCAATGTTATTGTGAAAAAAAAAGAAGCATTGTGTGACGACAACAATAACAATCGTTCCAGGTACTGAGGATGCACCAGGCTGAGCTCAGCTTAGCCCAGTGTTTTCCTCAGATTACAGCTTTCTTTTATGTTTCCTTCACGCACGTGTTGCCAACACTGTCGGCAGAAATATCGTCCATTTCAGTTCGCGTCTCCGGCGATATCGGTGTTTCTCGGCGCACACCACTTTTAACAAAGTGCAAATCATGAAAATCTAAGGGCTTAGGGGTTAGTTGATTACTTTGATCAGTGTTCGTTTGTTAGAGCTAGGACATACCATGTGTGTGTTATTTCCTTTTTGAAGTGAGTCCCTGAATTCCTGACATGTGTTCCTATCCTCCCCCCATTGGTCTCAAGCCTGCCGTACTGGCAGATCATTGGTTAAGGCTTCCACCTGTACACGCCTGACCTCCCTGTCCAACCCTGGCACCACCCTGCCCCCCCACGCCGTTCCTGTGTAGGGGGGGCAAATAACAACACGTCATGCTGCCCGTGCACAGTGCGTTGCCTCCGTCACCATCTCCGTCACCATCTCCCTAACCTCACGTGCTCTAGTCATTTCATCAACATCTCCGTCCCTCATCACTCAACGTGGTTCCCTCCGCTAGTGAGCCGTGAAGAGAAATGAATCCATTAGCATGTGTTTACGACGAGATTCCGATCTTTAGCCGGAGGTGTGCGCTCCTAATTTGAAAATCCCAACACACTGGCCATTTCTACCTATTTCCTCGTGAACCTTTGCCAAATTAATTTCGAATTGCTTGGCTCCGAATTGCTTGGCTGAACATTTAATTGGTTGAATATACAGAACGAGAGACACCTACAGTAGAAATCCAGCAATGTTAGTAGCTATCAGAGCCACTATTTTATTTAGCTAGCCAAGCACGACCAGGAGGTACCCATTCGTGCCAAATTGCCATTTCGCCGGAAAACACAAAGCTCTGCGTCGCCCTGCCCGTTATGTTACACCAACGCCCCCCGTCTTCCTCCGCTCTGCTCCACTCCTCTCGCGCTCCCTCTCACCTCCTGCTTCACTGGGTTTTCCACATCCCAGGGAGAACAACAAACAGTGTCATGCCTCTGTTGTGTGCCAGGCGGCCCACCACTCATGACTTGACACTGGCGCGTGGAGAATGTAGGTGTACATGTATCGCCTGATCGTCGGATGCCTGCTCCCTAATATATAACCACAGTGGACAAGACCAATCCGTTTCTGGGCATGAGGAACACCTACAGTAACCAAGAGTTGTGGGTCTCCAAGCAATGTTTTAGCAATTACCGGTATATAACTATTGTTTGCCGGCAATACCCCCCCCCCCAACCACCACCGTTCAAAAAGCAGTTATTCCTCGAAACAGGTCTTGCGAATTCTCCGTCAAAGCCTGGCTTTAATGAGTTGGATAACCCCCCCCCCCCCCCCTTGTTTCGGAAAGCCCACGTCTCCAGAACTGGGATTTAAATAGAACAACTGTCTTGCCCGGTTCAACATAGTAGCTTCATTTTGGATTGACAGAGGGGGGGGGGGGAGTTAATTGGGAAAGTCGGGGCCGGAGTGTGGTTGTGACTTTGATCAATGGCTGGGGAAAGTCATCACCAGCACAGGGCGGTGCGTGAGGCCCACTCTAATTGTGTGCCAGGCGGTGTAACCCGGTGGAGTAATTGACAGCTGCAAGCGGCAGGTGTGCCCGGCAACACGGTGACAGGGTGGGGTGGGGGGGGGGGACCGAGAGGAAAGGTAAAGGAGGTAGGATGGGAGGAAGGGACCGAGAGATGGAGTGAAGGGGGAGGAACAGAGAGAAGGATGGAGGGAGGGAGCTTGGGAGAGAGTGATGCACCGAAACAGAGGACGGGTGTGCAGAACGGGTGAGTGCTCCACGGGGTGAGACCGAGAACCGGGGGGAGGGCGAGGGAAAGAGCGAGGGAGGAAGGGGGAGGGGTTGAAAGAAGGAGATGACATATACACTCTGTCATGCTAATGTCCTCCAAAATAAAGTGTGTGTGCGTGTGTGTGTGTGGTGCGGTGCAGGTGGAAGCCTCTCATGGCATTGTCAACCTCTGTCACAGTGCAGTTGTCAGTTCCTTCAACAGTTAATGACTCTCATTAGTAGGTAGCAAACAGAGAGCCAGCCTATTCCGGTTGAGTAGATGACAAAGCTGCACCTTGCAGGTTTTCAAAGCATGCGTTTAATGGGTGTTGGACCAGTCACTTGCAAGACCTACAGTAATTGTCCATATGTGGTGTGGAGAAAAATCTTCGAATTTCTGTGAAAAGGAGCTGCCTTCTAATACTGAATAGGACTTACAGTGCTGTGTAACTACTCCCTGTCAAGGTTACAATAGTTTAGTGGTTGTGTTATTCGTTTTCATTCATGTTCATCTATTATTATCACTGGATGTTGACAAGTTTGTGTAGTGTTCAGACTTATTTTTGTGCTTTTTGGTTTAAGTTGCTGGGTTAAACTGTCTAAAAGTTTAGGCTAGCTAGACAATCGACGGTCAGGTTCCGAGGGCAATTTGTGAATACATACATTACTATACTTTTACATACATTACTATGGGAAATGTCAGCCACAAGGTTGCATTTTGAAAACAGCTAGCATGCGAATCTTGCTGCTGCTTTTCTACTTCGCATCCACCCGACTGTGTTCATTATTCAATCTCGTGTTGAAACAATGGACATTATAACAAATATGGGTGGCAAGATGGTAAACCTCAAAGGCAGCTCAATGGCATGTTGTACGTGTTAAGAACTCAAGGAAAAGCATTTACTACTGTTAATGACCCTTCCCATCCACTAACTCCTTTGTCCCAACTGCCATTAGCATTTTGAATGCATAACTATAACGTTTAACATTTAGAATGCTTTTTGAAAAACAGTTTGCATCATCTAATTGAATCTAATCTGTCATTAATCATTATCAGCCTTACATTTTAAATATTCTTTGTAAAAATTGTCCCCACGACGTGTTCATTTCACAAACAAAATGAATAGTTTTACTACAGTTTGCGTTTTATAATCATTTCATTGGAGTTTTCTCACAGTACAACATACTGTATATTGTGGTGGGAACGAGACCCACCAGCAGACTTTGTACCGCACCAACGCCCCCATAGTAAGCCAGCGGGTTCTAGACCCTTCTGGGGCAGCTAACAGGGCCCAGCCCCGCCACCACTCAGCTGCTACCTCTTGGGACCTCGTCAGGGGGAGGCATTTTTGTGGGGGGCTCGTGGAGCAGGTCCGGGCTGAAGACCGAAGGGACTAAAGCAGATACGACAGGCAGTACTAAACTACATAGAAGGACCATAGTCCAGAGACTAGTAGTAGAGGCCAGACACATTTTGTTCCACCACTCCAATCCCTCTCTGATACAGCGGCCCCTTATAACTCCACCTCACCCAGCCCCAGCAGCCAATCATTCTGTTGACAAGTCCCGAAACCCTTTACCAGTGGCTGTTGCCAGTGTGCCTTCTATTTGCAATATATTCTTTTTCGTTTTTCATTTACTATAACTATTTTGGTCCCCGAAGTTTCTGATTCGCACAGCATGGCCTTTTCCGTTTGCTTCACAGATTCTTGTGTGTTACAAGCAAATGTTCAACTGGCCCAGGTAAAGTTTGAGGGTGATTCTGCGAGATAAGAAGAGGGCATGCATTCTATAGTGACTGCCTGTGACTCCTCCTAGAGCAGAGCAAACCCGGCTATCCGCTAACTGTTAAAACACAGAAGCATAACGGTGCTAAATTCAATGAGGTAGAGAATAACTCCTTCCATATTGTGTGCATCCCAAATGGCGAATTTCCTAATTAGTGCACTACTTTAGACAAGGGTCCACTAGAGAATAGAGAACTTCACTGCATTTATAACTCATTGTAGGAGTAAAAGCTGACTGATGGCTTTTTAACGGCAACCCATAATCAAGAACCTCCTCTGTGCCATGATTAACACTCGGGAACGTGGTCACACACAGCCAATCCTTTGGAGATATCTCCTTCCTCAGACTTCAGTTCCGTCATTACCCTCCAAAGAGGACATGGGTGCTTCATTAGCTTTTATTCTTGGTCGCCAGGGAGCACCCTTAGTTAGTTCATGATTCTGGTGTGCAAGCATTTGAATTCAGTCATTTGGCCTCCCACAGGCTCTGTAACATGTCTGTCAGCTCTGAAGGTCCAGCTGGGCTAGTGACTGTGTGGAAACATGGCAGTAGGAAGCAGCAAACTGACAACACCCTGGAGATTCTCATGTGGCAGTGCAGATCAGACATTTGCCGTCTGGGGGGGGGGTTGATGGAGTTGTTGTAGGACAAAGATCGCCTCCTTACACTCCTTGTGGTAAGTTGAGCACCTCCAAGGTAAACCGGCGAATGCTGTCTCCTCGAAGCACATTGGTGTTGATAGGCACTTCCTGATTGAGCAACTGGTGTGATAATGGGAAGGAGCATTCTGCTCCTGGATTAGCTCACAGCGCCATTAGATGTGCTTTCGAAGAAAGAAAACAAGAAACGGGGCCTTTATTGTGAATTGGATATGACAAAGTGGTGGGCAGATCTGGTCAAAATAAATAAACATACTAATCAAATCACTTCACAGTATAAGAATAGGATCAATTGACAATTTGCCAAAAGGTTTAGTTGTGTCACTAGTTTGCCCCTGAGTCTTCTTTGTGACTGCTTCATCAGAGGCCAGTTAATGCAGAGGCCAGTTAATGCAGAGGCCAGTTAATGCAGAGGCCAGTTAATGCCAGTTAATGCCAGTTAATGCCAGTTAATGCTTCTGGTGCCAAACTATTAGCTAGAATAGTTCTTAACTTGGGTCTCTTTGTGAAGAATCAAAATGCGTTGATAACTCAAGAAGCAACTCTGGCACACAGCCCAATGGTCACTGACACCATCCACATGGTGAGATGCTTTTAGACGCCAGACAGATGCTTTGTACGACCCGACTAATTAGCGAGTCTCTTCAAGGTCCACTACCAAGGACGAGAGGCACTGATCACAATCACCTGCATTTCTTAAAAAGCGCCACGGATCTGCTCTGGCAAAAAAAACATTTGAGAATGTACGTGGGGTCGTATGTTTTTCTCGCACACCTGAATTCATTAGCCTTGTCGGTTACCAAGGTCCACAACCATATTTCCATAACAGACTTTTTCGGGGAACTATATGATGTCACAGCTTTATCCTCTTGAATAAATGACTTGCAAGATGAAGAGCATCTGGAGTGATCACACTGAAGTGTTCGCGCCATTTTAAAGGCATGTTAAAGCAAACCGCATTAACAGTTTTTTCTCCCTCAGACACTTTTCAAACAGCAGTATTGGCAGTGGTGCTTAAAGCCAAGTACCTCTGCTGCATCAACCGAACCAAATCAGTGACCATACAGTGGATTCCATCTTTAAGGTGGATCTTAAAATCAAATATTGATAAAAGATAAGGAAAAATAACATGAAACCAAAAATATATAAAGAAAAAAAATATTGTTCACAGAGCCTGTAAATAGGGGGTATAAGAGGCACAGAATAATGGTAAATACTTCAAATGGAAGTTTTCTTCCCCAAGACAAAAGGCCTCTGATGCATTTGTTATGAGATATTCCATTTCCATATTGTTCCTTCTTTCTCTCATTGCCCTGAAGCGTCACAGAAGATGAATTGCCACCAAGCACTCTCTCAAACATATTAAAGTCCATAGATTATGGCCGTTGTAGGTATGGCTGCTGGCTAAAAGATTAGTTGTCTAATTAGTTTTCTCTTTAACTCCGCTCATCTTTGGTTGCGCATTATTTGTGATACATTGCCTCTTTAAACCTTGAGCAGCGAGCAGAATGCCACGTTAATAAAGTGTTCCGCATTCCCCGATATGTTTACTCTCGTTGCCATAATGGTTGTTAAAAGGCTCAAACGGCTCTTGCCGCGTGTTATGAACGATGGCGTCCTGCTAAATACGTGTTTTGCACCCGAATGGTATCTGCTACTGGAAAATTCCCGAAAGAAGTCAATCTGACATGATGACACTGACGCCCTCAACTTGGAGGACATCAGCAATCACTTATTTCAAGTTTCTTGTCCTCCGAAGATTGATACTCATCGCTCACCGCGAAAATAAGCCTAGACGGATGCATGACAAATGTTTCGATATCTATCGGAGGCCATTTCCTAGCCTTGTTTCGGGTTGTATTTTTTCTCTCCACGTATCTGTTGCTGATCCATCAGTGCGTTTTAACCCAACAGTCCCCACTGCGACATCACATACTTTTCCAGACAGCATGGCCATCACAGTGGTGTGTGTGTGCGTGTGTGTGTTGGTCTTGCCGTGCGTGTGAGCGTGTCTGTGCGAGTCTGCCAGTAGGTGTCAGATTGAGGAGGGGAGTCTTATCCAGAGCAGGATAAATCCAATCGGTTACCTGGCGAGGCTCAGGGCAGCTCGATCGATGACACTCTCCGTGGCTGCTGATGAACTTCCTCCTCTGACAAGGTGTATCGCTCAGGCCTGTCTTCAAACAGGGCTCCGTCTCACATTTCAAGACATCCGGCAAATGGGACCAGACAGTGACTGTTCCTGTCCTGTCCTGGGGAGGGAACCAACAGGATCCAGTTACATACTGGCCATAAGACAGAAGTGGGAAAATCGCTCAAGACACACATCGTCAGTGACCTCATCACTGGGCATCACTTAAAAATAATACTAGTAATATTAAAAACACTATCATTTCTCTGTTCAAGGCTTTCCCCTTCCCTGGAAACGGAATCACCTACTGTTGTGTGCTGCTCAACTCATACCTTTTGTGTTTGGTCTTGCTTCACAACGGTGTTAAAAAAGGATGTCATATACAAAAAGCAAAGGATAATAACCCAGTATAACGTTGATTTAATACGTTGCTGAATTGACATATCTTTTATGTGGAAAACAAAATAATAAGAATATATTGTGATCGAACCAACCCTTTAGTAATATGTTGTTGCATTCTCTGGATGGATTGCGACAAAGCAACTCACATTCTATGCTAAAAACTCATCTTGGCTGTTATTGTATTACAATTGACAAAATGTACAAAATGTACAAAATTCTTAAGTCACAGTGGGTTTTGGGTTCTCCAAATGATTTGTTTTAAATAGAATTAGCAGCAAAATAATACATTATACACTGCAATTTGTTAAATCCTACATTACACAGGACTTCCTGTGACAACACAAGCCAGAGGCATATGTATCGTAGGTCATTTAAATGCAAATATGCATTAGAAAATACGTTGAATAATATTTTTAAGTCTCAACATTTGGAGTAACAAACAATCCTACACAAACAGAGCCACACTAGTTGAATCTCTATGCTAAGAAATAAGAATATTGCTAAATCATCTATGTATTCGTCTGGAACAGTACAGCCAGGTGACAATTTGGATCAGTGTTTTTGCATGTATTGATTACCAGTAAATCAATAAGGGCAGAAAGGCTGTGTATTACTATTTTGATATAGTAATATACAATCATAGTGAAAAAAATACATTGTAGTATATCACAGTTATGAATTATAACAAATACAGGGGACACATTCCTAGTCACTCATTAACAAGTATTGTTGTTAGTCTCTCTTATGGATCTCATGCTGGGTTTCTGTAAAAGCACTTTGTGACAACCGGTGATGTAAAAATTTAACTATGAAGCATATATATATATATATATGTGTGTGTGTGTGTGTATATGTATATATATATTCATATTCATGTGCCACCTGCTGGCCCTTCACTAGTTCAAGCATCTGATACTCTGCTCCAAGTACAGAACCCACGTTTGTGAGCTAGCATAACATCTGTAGCCTTAGAATCAATGGGCCTGAGGAGTACGGTGAGTCAAAGGCAAAGCAAAACACAAGCACAGCCATTTCGAACTTAAAAAAGCAACAGATTTGTTCTTGGACAATGTGTGCTGCACTAAAACATGTAAAATTCCCGGGGGAAAAAACATAGCAATCTGTAGTCCATAAAACTACAGACATTTCTAACGCGAATATAAAAAAAACACAAACAGACGTATTAACGTTGCTGCTCATACTGTAATACACAGTGCCTGTTTGCGAGTTACGTAAATACTAAATTCATAGATAGATAGAAAGATAAGGGAATCACTCGCATGACATGCTTTTCCGGGGTCAAGATCAATAACGCTTCATGAGTGTTAGTTTAGAGAAGCAAGGCGACGGCTCCACATTATTTCTCATCAAGAGCAATTGAATTGCCATCAAGTAGTTTATGGATGCGCGTTCACAAGAGCTTGTTAGAGCGCCGCGCGTACTGTGTGCGCATGTCAAAGCGCATTAGCCGCAGTTTTCACCTGAAAGACGTCGTAAGACGGACGGGACGGGACTGGTTGGAAAGCAGGGAAAGTCAGCCAGTGTGAAGGAGGAGGAGATTGCGCGTCGTGGCGGTTATGAGATGGGTGTCTGATGCCTTTTCACAGGCGCTGTTTTGGCCAGTCAATCACGATTACAATGGCGACGGGAGACAAGAGCGGCGGCGCGGACAGAGCAGGAGCAATAATTACAATGCAAGGGACAAGATAATGGGAACCCGCCTCGCTCTCCCAAACATTTCATGTATCAACTGCTGACTGACCTCCAACAACCGGCAATCACGGGTCATACTTGTGAGATCCAAAATGAAATGATTTGATGTTGGTGTGTGTCTGTGTGGGTGTGGGAAATAGAGCGAGAGTCTGAGAGAGGCAGAGAAAGGCAGAGAGATAATGTGTGTTTCATATCTGCTTGTATGAGCAAGTGTGAAACACTGACTGTGTCCACACGTGTTTGAGAGCCAGTGTTTTCTTTATGTGTGCCAAAGATATGCCAAATATTATTTTGTCTCTTTCTCCACTTAGCTATGAAGTAATAAGCCTCCCCTTGAACATTTATTGGTTGGCTGTAGTTACTTTCAATGGCCTTGTGAAATTTGTCAAAACACTATAGCTGAAGTAGGGTAATGAAACAAATTGAAGTGCCACATTGAACGACCTTTCAATCATTTAGCCAGACGCGCTGCAATAGGAGCAGATGGGATATCAACAATAGAAAACACTTGAGAGAATATTTTTTTCCCCCTGTGAAATAATACAGAGATATAAAAGGATATCTCCATATCTTTCAAGATCCCAATAAGATTATATGGAAGGAATAAACCCGATGTGCAAGACTTTAGAACTACCCCGATATACATGTATATGTCTTGTTATAAGTCTAATTAGCCTATACATTTAAGATTTCCTGGTGAAAATCTCCTCAGCGTCTCTCAACTGTAGCCAGCCGAGAACATTAATCTCATCTAGGTTAATGTAAAAGCATCGTTATCGAGCTGAATATAAGATAAGTTGTTTATGAAGCGGCTGAATAGAAAAGGGCACGCGGCCTATTTAATGTGCGCACGTACATGCGCGTACATGCAATCAAGTTGCCCAGGTCAGTAGTAGATCTCTAGATCGCCACGCTGTTTTAACAACACTGTTCGGAATGATTAGTGTGACATGGAACTGATCACATGCATTTCTCTTTTTGAAAAGAAATACTAGTATAGTGAAAACAATAATTTTCGGAGTCCTCCTTGTCTCTTCACTGTATTCATTATTCACAACACGCCAGTCAAAATTCGTCTAGCAACAAAACTAAGGAAACCGCTAAAAGCTCTTTACATATGCCAGCCTCTAACATAACAAGCTTCTCAGCATTTGTTTATTTATACAACTGTCAAAGATAAAAATGGACAAAATGTATCAAACAAAATTATATGAAACAGTTGAGCCCACTTGAGGATGATTGATGGGTAGATGATTAGAGTGGCAATTGTGTTTGTTTCAGAACATAACCGTCTTTTGTAGAGTTCCTCCAAATTATGAAAACAAATGTTACATAAACCTCCCGGAATATGGAGGATTCAGAAGGAGAGCTATGTGTTGTCTGCTTTTCCTCAAAGTCGCTTGCTCATGCTCAAAACAAACACACACACACATCTGCTTGAGGGAGTAGACTAAGATGTGAATCCTTGCTCTGAAGAACCCTTTGTTATCTTTTCCGTGTTTATTTACATACTTAGGCCATTTTACATGTTCCACTAATGTACCTCCATGTCTCACCTGCAGCCATGACAGAGTAGCATGTAGCTGCAGCTGGGAAACCGTTTCCTAGGCGACGGCGAAAGCAGCATTTCTCAAGTGGTTCAATGCGGTAAACCCCATTTCGACTCCAAAATGGAAGCCATGGACTTCTCAACGCGGTTCTATGTTGACCGCAAAGTGGCATTGTGTAGAGACTTGGGACTGGATTGTTCTATTTTACTGTAAAAAGTTTGAGGTCAAATATAGACTCCTGCATTGCACGGATAGTAGTAATGTGGCAACATTTGATATCTCACGATCTATTTGAGCAATTACACTATGTAGGGAAAGGAAATGTATACACAGGCAAGGAAGTCAGTAACATCCTCACACTCTTCATCCAATGATCAATTGTAACTAGGAATGACTGTTGGTCAGTAAAAAAAATAATCAGAAGCAATTGAATCCAAGCTGACATACCAGTCAACTAATCTGTTATGTTTGATTTACCCAAGAATTTGTGTAAAACTGTGGATATTTTCTGTGACTCTAAGGGCTGTGTGTTTAGCGAAAGCAAGTAAATCAAATTGAATAGCATAACACAGAGCAAACCATATACCAGTATTGGCTTCATGTTTTCCCAACTTCTCCATGCAGAATATTTTCAGCTGTGTGATTTTTGAGGGGTTTCTTGCATGCACAGTCCGTTACAAATCAACCCACAGCATCTCAATAGGATTAAGATCCAGCCTTTGACTTGGCCATTCCAGAAATCTCAATTTCTTTCATTTAAGCCCTTCCTTGGTGGATTTACTGGAATGCTTTGGGTCATTGATTGTCATGTTGAATAGTCCACATACGCTTCCGATTTAAGCACCATCTGATACAAAGATGAATTCATAGTGGATTATAGGATAGTGAGCCGGCCCTGCTGCAGCAAAGCAGCCCCAAACCATGACATTTCCACCCCCATGCTTCGCAGTTGGTATGATGTTCTCGTGCTCAAATGCTGTCTTTGGTTTGCGCCACACATGCCTTTTGTTACTTTTCTAAAACCATTCTACTTTGGATTCATCTGTCCAAAGCACATTGTTCCAGAAGTTCTGGCCTTTGTCTAGGTGTTCTCCACAAGGTCATCACCACAAGGTTCTCCAGATACACGTTCTCATTGCAAAATTCTGTTTATATCTTAAATTGTCGGAGTACTGGGCTGAGCAATAAGGAAGCAGCTTGGTTGTGAACAATTTGGGGATTTTCAAAAGACACTCCCGAGGTCAAAGTGCTAATACGCTGACAGGGTCTCTTTAAAAGAAAAAAGGAAGATTATTCATGGCTGTGAGGGAAAAATGGATGTTTCAGGTTTGGAAGGGATTAAACCCTTTAAATGGCAATTAAACATTGCTTTGTCCTTGAGAGTAAAAGGCAGTTTATTCATGAAAACCTAGATTTCAGTACACAATTTTGTCTTCTTTTCTCTATATCATACAAATCTGAATTTCTTTCCACTAAAGACCCACCAGCATCTTAACTTTGAGCCTTTGCCCTACCAAATTTCAATTAACCTGCGAGTGGAAATCAGAGTGGTTGGTCATGACATTCTGGAAGCTTCGGTGCAAGGAGTGGCAGTGGTAATCTCACTAACCCAACTCATTTTAACGTTGACCTGGTAGCCGGGCCTTGTGGGAAACTTTGCATCGTCGTTATGATTGGCATTTTCTTCAGTTGACTCTAAGCTACTGTTTCTGGCCAACGTGTGTGTTTTTGGTCAAATAGTCCTAGCATTGTTCTTGTTTCCTGCAAGCAAGTGGGAGAGGCACATGCGTAAATGGGTTAGTACAGTGGCACTGCCAGAGGAACAAAAGAGAAATATGATACCTTACTGCCCCCTGGTGTTCAATTAAGATAATGACTTGGTCTTGAACTACTCTTAACACAGGGGTCTTCAAATCTTACCCTACGAGGTCAGGAGCCTGGCTGGTTTTATGTTCTACCTCATTATTAATTGCTCCCACCTGGTATCTTAGGTCTAAATAAGACTCTAATTAGGGGGTTGCAATTAACAAATGTAGTGAAACTGGCTTGGAGGTCCAGATTTGAATACTCCTGCTCTAACATGTCAAAAACATGGATACACAGTGCTATTATCACACCAAAACAAAGTGTCTTTCTATGCCATGTATGGCAAGTAATCAGACAGCTTACATTTCAGAAGGCAAGTAATAACAAGTTAAACACCTTAGTTAATACAGAGTTAATATAGACATTTGCAGTCTAATTATTTACACCGATCAGAAAATACAAAAAGTTACCACTTGTCATTATACAACATGAAGTGGCTGCTTCTTCAGTGTGCTTTTCGTTGTATACTCCATTGATTTCAGCCACCCTCTAATATGTCAACATTTGGTAAATCCTGGCAACAGACCATACCCCTGCCACTTCACCAGGCTGCTCGTATTCTGGATTCCATACTCGTAGGCTCCATTTAAATCATCCTAGGCAATCAGATTTCACACTCTCTACTGCCCCAAGTTAGAGGCTTCTTCCCAAATTCGGTTCCTAATACTTGTCAGGATGACTAGGCCAACCTGGGCCTAGGGGCTGTGTGTCTTGAATGACATTTCTTTTTTTACTGTAGAACTGGGGACAAAAATGTCCCCAAACTGTGGATAAACCAGGAAGATGTGATTAATGGGGACATTTTCCCTCTCCCTTGTTTTGAAAAAGGCAACTTTGGGTTTAAGTGTTAAGCTTAGGATAAAATTGGCTTTAGGGATGTGGGACTAGGTTTAATTTGAGGTTAGTTTTATTTTTTGGCTTATCAATTTTGATGTCCCTATTTAGATAGCTGAGCTAGACGTGTGTGTTATTGTGTGTGTGGGGGGGGCTTTTTGTCTGCAGAAGATCTAGGGGGTGTGGTCTAACACGGGTTCCCAAATGTTTTCATTTACTGTACCACAAGAGCAGAGAGCACCCCTAAAGTACTCCCTTTATGTTCATTTCACTAGCAAGCATACAGTGCCATGAGGATTTTTCAAGTACCCCCTGTGGATAGGCCAGGTACCCCAGGGGTCCTAGTAGCCCTAGTTGGGAACCACTTGTCTTACAGCTGAAGAAAAGTATTGAAGTCAAACACATACGGATCTAAAGAACCCAATGTTACGGCCGCGGGTGAAGTTCTGGGTGGGGAGAGAAATTTAGACACGAAAAGATAAGGAATAACTTTCGAGGGGAAGATGGAAATGGAGACCGAAGAGGAAGAGGGAGGGAGCAAGAACGAGGACAGGGGGGAGCGTGCGGCAGAGTTGGTGAAGGGGTAAATTTAGCAAGGGGGAAAGAGATTGAGGGAGGCTGACAGAGGAGGAAATCACATGGAGATGGAGTGTGGCGAGAGAAGGAGAGGGGAAAAAGAGAGCGACGGACGTGCGCGCGTGCAAAAAAAAAAAGAAAGGAGAATCCGCCTCTGACAGAGCGCTCAGCTTGGTTGATGGCTCCTAATGAAGTAAGCCAGCTGCAGAGGAGGAGTCGTGCTGACAGGGAGCGATACAGAGGGGGAGACACACACACACACACTGACGATCTTGACGTCAGCCAAGATTCAAACACCCAAACTCATCCTGTGACAGACAACCCATATACATTCAGGAGACTGTTACCCAGATAGAATGAAAGACGGCTCATCCGAGCTCTCTGCAGTGGGGAGTTTTCCGATCGTCTGGGTGAGTTTACTCACCCTTGGGGGTGAAAGAAAACAGAGACAATTACTCACCAAGCCGCCTAATCAATAAATTGTGAGGTCTGGTATTCATGCCCATCAATTCCAATTGCAAACATACCGTTGACAGACCTGATGTCATTGATGACACCAAATCAATAGCCTCACGGCGACTTTACATAGGCATCACCTCTTTCAGCCCCTCTGTTTCTCTCGTCCTCCCTTGTTCCCCCTTTCCTTCTCAAGCAAAATGTTGTCAGCTGGCATGTCAGTTCGTCTTTAGTCAAAACACGGTTGACTACCTTGCGTTTTCAGCCTGGAAATAGGAATAGAGAGAGAGGAGAGAAGTGAGCCATGCATTTTCCATCCAGCTTTTCTCTCCTCCAGTCCTAAGTTCACTACCTTATTTTTGCTAATGAAATTGCACCAGGGATGGTAGGATATTTAGAAGGGTCATTCCAAACAAAAAAGAGGGCCTTTTGGATCCTTTTGATGTTTTAAATACTGTAGAAAATATTTCACAATATTGCTTTTTTTTTTTTACAAGCCTGTTGTATTTAGGGGTTGATTGATCACATCTGCATTTTTATTTGTACAAATTGAAAAAGCCACAATGTCCCTTCTTTAACCCTAGATCCCTAGATTTTAACCCATTCAATCACAAGTTTCACCATCGTTTTAAAGCTCTAATTGCTTGTGGCTTTGTGGTCAAAGTCATTTTCTTGTTAAAAAGCAAGCGCAAGCCTGTAAAGTTGTCTTTTTTTGTACAGATTTGGACACATGGATAGTTGTGTGTAATTCCTACAACTTGTATTGATAAAGGTAACCCAATTTAACACACCACACAACATTGTTTTACTTCAAAATCTTTATTCAGTTACAATATACAGAAATGCAATTTCCTTGTGTGGAAAAAAAGAACATTCCAGACCACTAGCAATCTACATAGGAAGGTTTGTCCCACCAAATTCAGCCTAAGAGCTGACCAAAGACCAAAAGATGTTTAAATGTCTAAGACCCGAAGGGACATATTGAAATATCTAGAGGACTCTCTTGTCTTAATCCATCTCCATGTGCATGACTTAACTGTAAAAAAGGGACTGCCCACACTTGGTCTACATGGGAGGTCAAGAAGGAAGAAGTACCGGCTCTCAAAAAAGAATATTAAAGACACGACAGACATTTGCCAGAAAACAACTGAAGATCAGAGCAGACATCTTGGTATATGTTTGGTCCAAGGTTTCTAGACATGTTGAGCCGACATCTTGCTATATATTCGGTTCGAGTTGTATAAATATACGGATGTCTGGCTGGTTTTGGGTTGCATCTGGCTGCTCTCGAAGAGGGAGGGTACAAAGGGAATAAAAGAGTGTGTTTTTGTTTAATAATATCGATGAAAAGTCTAGAAAGAATGATGTCATGCCTGTAGAACACAATAACTGCAAATCAACGGGTTAACGACTTACGTCATGAGAGCATAGCCTTTGTCTGCAAGATGCCAGCACCTTTTATTCCATCACATAATCACTCTTATCACGGGATGTAAAAAGCCAACACTTTTTTTATTTGCCTACGCCTGCAGATCTGATAATCCGGCCAATATTAAACAATAAGCAGTGCCCTTGATCTGGCTTTTGTTGCACAGCGCCCCTAATATTACATATGGGCCTAAACTGCCCCAGAATCACATAAAGGCATTCACAGATAAGCGGGGGTTTATCTAGCTTGCAGAGAAAGCAGTCTAAATACATCCACCATTCGCTTCCAGGTGTTTTATATTTCAGTTGCCTTTGAGGAGAAAATGTGATGCTTATCTGTGACAGAGTGTCAAGATTTGCCTGGTTCCCATGACATCTCAGCCTCTGACGCTTACTAGTTAGTCAATTTGACAGACTGGGGATATGCCACACAGTAGCTATCTCTATGCAATGTTGTTGGTCGAAAAGAGGATGTTCCTTTGTTTGTGTTGGGAGCTTAGTTTATCATTGTTGAACCCCAAAAATGATAAGGGTATTTTCAGTCAGTAAGCTGTAAAACTATGGAATGCAACACTATAATGTATAGTAACAGAGTCTGTTAATTGTCATTAACAACATAGACCAACAACGTATTGTATTTAAGCACTGATTATTTGCAATTCTTGTCATCAGTTTTGACACTCTCTTTTGAGGCATACTCATTTTTAGGAAGAGCTAATAAATACAGTCGCATATGAGACTGAGAAATTGCCTTAGGCATGTGTGTATGATTGTCATCTGGCTAGTTCTACCTTTAGGTTCAATCATTTATAACGGTATACACTAAACTAAACTTTACCAAAAACGTGCTGTACTTGTCTGTCCAGTGTCACTCCATGTCCATCTCTTGTCTTATTTTATTGATTTAATGTTTGTTTAATAACAGAAAAAGAGGAAGCTATCACGGGTGCTATAAAGCCCTAACCACCTAAACAATACCCGGCGAAAGCACAATTGCGCTTATTTCTTTCCCCCCCAATTTGGATTAAAACCCTACTTATTCAGAGCAAGTCCCAGAGGAATCCAAAGCACGTCGAACAACTTTCCGGTACTTATCATGCAGCTAACCCCAACCGCCACAGGGTGTCGCTAGAGCACAGTTGGTCAACGCGGGTTTCAGATTGGGAGCGAATATATCAATGGACGTCCCTGTCACTGAACTCTCAAGCCTTTGGGTGGGACAAGCTGTTGTTGTCTATCTGCTAAACAAGTGGTGGCCTGCTTGCTCTCCAGATCACATTCGGCTTCTGGCAGCGCCGCCTGGGAGTATGTCTGGTAAATGAATGGAGTCTTGAGTTGCCGCTTAATCAGTGTGGATCTTGTTTTGTCAAGTGTTTAGTCGGTTAATTGGCTAAGGGACCTGTCCATCTGGTGGCCAATAACCACATGGGTTGCATACCTGTTCTCCCTTTCATCCAACAGGTGTTTTATTGTTTTTGGACATTGCAATTCAATTTAAAAAGGGGAGTTGGGATTCATGCCCGTGTTGGAAAACGCGTTGTTTCCCCGGATTTTGTAGGCCAACCTCAAAAAGCAAACCATCATCTTAAAACCACAGTGCAGATTAAGACAGGTCTAGGACTAAAACAAATCAAGGTCTATTGAGAGCTTCTTATATCATTATTCTATTCTAGACTAGTCTTAATACGTGTCTGCCTAAATTGCTATTCATATTTCGGTATTCTGGATATATAAATGCTCTCTCAATATGGTGCTTGGAAATCAAACATCTTTATGATTTATAGGTGCTTTGCTTACCATACTCTGTACACTAGATGGCAGCAGAAATCAATGGTTCCCAGCCACTCTTGCCTGTCATTTAACATCCCTTACTGTGTTGACTTCCGGTTTACCCTTTTAGTTTAGCATCATGTAGATATTTACACAATTGATATTTGTGGACACACTCAAGTGCTGGGTGTGATTAGGATTTGATGATAAGCAGCCCACTGTGGTGTTCTGACAGTTACTTAGTGATAGTGATAATTTAATTGTCTAGAACAAACTTGGACATTGCAATGGCTTTAGAAATTTGTTTATTAACCAGTTATTTATTAAAAAGTAAATGTAATGTTATAAAAGCATCTAGAAAAATGACAAATTGTACAAATGATGGCTCCTATTTCAACTAGTCTCGACATACAAAATTAGAAAGGCACTGTGCAGTGAATTCTTCCAAGCAATCTAGAAAGAAAATGTAGAAACAACTTTAAAGGATCACTAAAATGCCTAAATAAAGAAAAAAATACATAGCACGTATGCAATGTTATGATAATCTCAAGGGCAATCTAGAAGGAAAAGGAGGCCGTTTGTACCTCATTAAGACACTCTTCAAACTCTCACCTAACATCCACTACTCAATCCATTCTTGAAGTTTGTTTAGGTAAACTAACACACAATCATATAATAAATTATTTGAGGTGGGCTTAATTAAGCTTAGCTATCACACTTTTTGAACCATTGTACAGAAAACGTAAATATTCCAGATGTATTTGACCTGATGATAAATACTGCCTTCTGAAATTACTGGAACTATTAAGCATTTTTCTTTGGGCACTATACTTTTTATTGGATACATTATCAGCTTTTGGAGGGTATTTGTGTAAATATTGGTTTGACCATTTTGAAAAGGAAGCTCTGTAGTTAGTGATATTTCAGGCCATCAAAAGTACCGCGATAACAATACTGACAAGGGTTTGTAGTTCAAACACATCACATATGCGGGCATAAGAGGACTGTCAATGTCTAGTCTTGATCCTAAGGTTTGCCTTTCCCTTTGAAAAATCTGCTACTGGAGTGATTAATACATTATATTTATCCATCACCAAACTTTTACTGTCCTGAAACATAGAACTCTAAGTTGTCAAATCAATAATTTACACAAACAGCCTCAGATAAAAGCAGTGATTCTAGAGATTGCTTTGACCTAGTAATCGCTTAAGTCCAAAACTGTGTAGTATTGAGACAAAAGAACATGCTTCACTGTCCTAAAAATTAAAGAAGGAGTGGTAAAGAGAAAAATATACAGAAGCATTATTTTACAACAATAAGTGTCATATCTTGATCATACTGCACATTACGTCACAGAAACGACACAAAAAAGCAAACAAAGGTTACATTTCGAAAGCAGTTTGAGACAATATCTTGCAATATGAACTGGAGATGGGAATTCATAGAAAACACAGCAGCAAATCTTCAGGCATCTTCAGGTATTCCGTAGTGCAAAGTCTTTTCATCGACAATTAAGTGTTTCTTCTTTAATAACTTCAGGTTATATCCCTCCCTGCTTCATCTGTCTGCTTTCATTTTGTTCCTAGTGAATGCACCCTAGGAATGGCAGGGTAAAGGCAGCTTAGAACATGTGAAATGCCGATTTCAGATGTTCCTCTCCTAAAAAAGGTATAGCTGGATTTGGGCAAAGAGACCCTTTTTTTATCTACTATCCCAGTGTCCGATGAAGTCCTGGATACCAGTCGTGTCCTGGCATGCAATTTGAAGGAATGTTCCATCTAGTGTTTGTGCAATTGCTTGACCGGAGCTAGTGCAATAACTGTAAGTCTATGGGAGCAGCTCCTGGTCTCTGCACACCTCCAAGCGTAGTAATCTTTCCAAAATGTTAAAATACCTTGAATGTATGTTATATTGAAGGCAAAAACAAAATGTTATCCATGAGTTTCTGTAGATAGAGCTCAATTTCCCGAATCACAAACAGTGCCTTCAAACTCCCTTTCTGCACAGAATGGAGGAGATCTAGCCAACACCTGGTACCTCTGTGGTCTTATTAGCAGACTCTCTGGATTTATTATGAAAAGTTGTACAATGGATTAACATACATTAAGATATTAGCATTAACAACGTAAACTATGAGTAAAAATCTGAGGCTAAGGCTAACTTACTACACCTTGCGTTGTCACATAGACGGAATAGCACAGTTCCCACAGAACACTGAAATGAACGTAATTCAAGGAAGAAATACCAGCATTCCAAAGATCTTCTGTGTAAAGGGTAATCAGTTACATATAGTTAATTTGATCATCTCTCGAAAGTGACTTTGTGTGAAACATTCTTTGTGATCCAAAACACAGATGATCTTGGAAGTAAGTTTGACAAGATCTCCAGGTCCACTAAGAAAAATTGTAGATTTCAGTAGTTTCTTGTAGACTGTATAACTCTCACGGTCACAATCCCACCAGACAGTTCTGCAGATGGAGAATGTTCTGGGGTCATGCAAGACTCCTGAGATTACAGCTCATTGTGCCCTGATAGGTACCATCTCTTTGGCATTCCAGATTCATGTCTGATATTTCATTAGACATCTGTGCAAGCAAACACGCGTCACATTACAGGCTTTTCTATACTTGTTGGAGATGATTGTTCGGGCTGCAGATTTCGTACCAGGCTCTCAGCTGTAGGGTCTTCATCACAGAAACCCATGTTCATCAAGCCCCTTGGTGGTTACAGGATTCCACTTAGCTTTAGTTCTACTGGTGACGAAACCTGCAGAAAACACGGGAAATAAAATAGAATACACCTGAGCTACATTATCCACTCCTATAATGGACTTGCATTGATTATTTTGGAAATTCTTTTGAGGGGGTTGACGATAACATATATGGAACCAAAACTAAATATAAAAAAAAATTATAATAATCATTAAGCGCATCTACATTTCAAATAAAGCCTAACCTTTTGTTCCCATGTGCGACAAGAACGCATCGAGCAAACGTCGATTTGACCGTACTAAAGACTGATCGGACCGTTATTTCGCAAGCTTCACAAGATATGTTCATTAGCAAAGCTACAATCAGCTTAGCTAGGTAAGGCAGACAAGCCGGCCAGCCCAATGGAATATGAAACGGGATCTGGGATGACATGCCATGTATAATTGACTTGGGCTAACGGTGTCTTCCAAGGCCCCCGGTATAATTATGTACAGGCATAGTCTCCAGTTACCTGATTCAGTCCGATCCTCAGCGAGTTGAGGCCCCGGGTAATAGAGGCCACCGTCTCCCAAGTCGCTCTCACCAGACGATGCGTGTTGTTCCCCCTGTTTAGCGTCCGTCACCGGGTACATGGCAGGCCTCTGGTGGTACTTGGCCCGGTATGTGTCGGTCATACAGTTGTCCACGGAGAAGTAGGTGGTAGGGAGGCCAATGGGGAACATTCCTCCAGCCACCGGGGAGTCCAGTTCATCCATGTCATTCCCGGGCCTGGGGCAGGGGAACCTCTCCTCTCCGCTCTCGCTGGCCGACAGGTCGTTCCGGTCCTGGTCCGAAGAGCCCGACTTGGAGCTCGCGTCCGAAGAGCTTTTGTGCTCTCCGGGAGTCCCGGTCCTTTGGCGAAGGCCGGCGTGGGAGAGGTGAGCGCTAGGCCCGTTTGTAGCATCTTGAAGCCGGCGTGTGCGGAAGCCGGACTGGTCCGTAGCTTGGTGGAGGTAGGTCTTGGGCGGGAGGGCCGGGGCCAGGTGGGGAGGATTGTGGGGCAGGGGGGTGTGGTCTCTGGGGAACCGGGAAATGGGATCTTCCTGTTCGGAAAAGGGTCCCGTGAGGTCATCCGAGCTGTTCCACTCTGAACTGCTGGTCTTGGCTTGGCATGGTGAAACAGGGCTGACTGGGCCTGAGCTACCATCTAAGTTATTGTCATGTTCATCATCCAGGCCTTGTAAAATCCCAGGACTGTATCGGAAGGCTCTTTTTCTGTCAGGTGGAGGAAACCATAATATATTTTAAGACTTGAGAGATTGAGTAGTTGATAGTAGCCCCTTTAGTTATCAAAAAGGGTTGGTAGCAGTGACCAACAACTCATCAAGTTAACACCTCCGGGGAAAGCAATACAAAATGGCCATGCTTTACCTTCGTAAATTTTGACTCAGTTTGAGGAGATGTACATCTTGCAGGTCTGGAGGTTTTGCTTGGTGTTCACCTGGAATATAATAACTTCATTATGTTTGGTAAATTCCACAGACGTGGTACATCATAAAATATCAGGACGGGTTTAAATGGAATTATTATTGTAGTCTAAATATATTTGCTTTATCTAGCAAAACATAACACCTGGGGATAACGTATAATAAGGGTCAACTTTTTTAGCATACAAACCCAAACAAAACACAGCCAAAAACCCAATTCCAGGATGCCCTGTACTGAAGGCTTCTTCTCCAAATATAGAAGACCAGTCAAAGGTTTTGACACACCTACTACTTTTGTTTTAGTTTTTGAATTTTCCACATTGTAGAATAATAATGAAGACATAAAACGTTTTGGTTTGGAATCACGAGTAAACAAAACAAATAGAAATGTATGTCTATGTACATTTTTGGGTTATTACATGGTTCCGTATGCTTTAAATCATGGGGTAAGACTTTATTTTGAGAGTCACTATTTCAATCTGCAGGTGTTCTACAGATATTAATAATATCAACAAACTTTTAACCAACTGTCGCTTGATAAACAACTGCTTGCAAAGGTTCGGATTAGGTTTATAATAAGGGTTAAGGTTAGGGATACAACAAAGGTTAGGATATGGTTAGGGTTAGTAGAAAGTTAAATGTTCTTTAGGGAATCTACAGGCACACATTTGGGAATCTCAAATCTCACCGTAGATGTGTTACCTTTAATAGTTTTGATGTTTTCACTATTATTCTACATTGGGGGAAAAAGAACAAAACAAATTGAGTAGGTGTGTCCAAACCTGACGGTTTACTGTATATTTTCACCTCAACCCTTAAAACCCAAACATACAAACACCTCAAATACTGTTGTACCCACGCTCTGTCTGTCTCCGTGCTTGAATAGGGTCACAGTGTTTTCCTGTCCATCTCTAGCACAGACGTGTTAGATAACAGGGGTCATGTTGTGTTACAAGCCTAGCGCAGGGGGAGGTAGTATCAAAGCAGATAGGACGTTTGGTAAAGTGCCCTCTGGGCCACGATGTACCACAGCGTGATCCAGCACGAGCCAATGCCGAGCAATGAGCTACGGAGCAGAATTCCCCAGCCTAGGCCCATTCGCTAACCGTCAGACTGATCCACGCTAACAGAAAGTGAGCACTTCAACCCCAGTGGGTTGAGGCGGGTGTGGGGGGGGGGGGGTTGGGTACCACGAGGTTGTGACTGGCAGGGGCTATCAAACGTGTGATGGCTCGGTCTTGCAGAGTCAGGCCCCCCGTTGACAGGCAAAGACCCAGAGAGCCACGTCATCAAACCCCCTGACGGAGAGAAAGAACCGGGTAGTCATCATTAGACGCGGGACCGCGAGTGTCACTTTCGGACAGGGGCTTTCGAGGTCACGTCTGGCGTCGCGTCACTGCAAACGGGAGGTATGCGGAGCGGGCCTCTACGGGAAAAGGCGCGGCTAAACGATGATGGCCAGAAATGTAAAAAGCGCATCTGTCTCGCGAGCACGCCGACAGAGTTCTGGCGCGTTCAACACGGTCAGACTTAGATTGGAGACGGGAGGGAGTGGCTCCGGCAGTCTGTGATGCCTCGGCACAGTTGGCTTTCATTCCCGCTCTTCCCTTCCCCAGCGCCCTCTGCGGGAGAATTAGCGGCTAAATCCCATCGGCCGGCATGCAATAATTACGCAGTGATCGGACTCCGGCGTCCAGACTGAGCCCCCCCCACCACCACCACCACTAAATCCTTGTGCCCCTTCTCATATTTGATGCTGTTGATTTGCATTGTTGGCAAACAACCGCAACAGTACCGGTATGATAAACTAAGGGCGGGTGCACTTTACGGCACTTTTCTACATCGCTCCTTGCTGTGACAAATCCTCTTCCCTTCAACAGATAAGTGGGCTTTTGACAAAAGAGGAAAAAAAAAAAAAACTGGAAGGACGGGGAAGAATAACTGCTGTATTACACATTTCAAAGCAGCAATGGCTCCGATTAGAGAGAGGACTCCGGTTGCACTTCATGCCATAACATTGTTCAGACACTTGCAATAAAGAGCTAAATATTCTCTGAAATGCCCAGTTAAAATGATCAGCTACAAATAGGCATTGTGATCATATGTCATGAGGAGCACTAATAAAGATGTGGTTTTGGGTCAACAATATTGTGAGCCGGAAAATGTATTCGCTAATAGTGGCATAAAATAGTTTTTGCCGGCATTAAAAATAGCATGGTTAAGATTGGGTCCCTACTGCATTAAAAGTGCAGGTTTCTGTAAGAAAATAAATTGAAATGCTTATTAACACCAAACAGACAATTGTTTACCAGATCAACTGAAAATCAGCAAGTTTAGAAACCAGGCAACTGATTGATTGAACATGAGCCTTGTTGTTTCTGTACATAATATTTAGAATTCCAGCAGTAAAAAAAAAAAGTTTGTGGACATTATTCAGTAATGCCATTGATATAATTTCAGCGTATGGAACTCTCTACCCATGAAGTCATCATTTTGGCATTCACAGTAGTGATGTCATTTTTATTTTATAGCTCAGCATCTACATTATATGGGAGATTCAAGTTACTTTGCAAAAAATAAATGTCATCACGAAATCCAACCTCACAAAAAAAGATCAAACCAGAATGTGTTGACAGCTCTTTGAACATCTTAAATAGTTACATTGATGCAACAAGATAAGACTTCAGAGACGTTTCAATTTCAAGATGGAAGAGCCAAGATTTGTAGACCTCAGTGTTCTGTAGATCTGCATTCCTTCAAATTCCTCAACATCAATCATACTTGGATTTACATTTGATATGAGAAATAAAATAATCATGCTTGCAAAACAATTATAGGAAGATGAGAAATTAGCTATGGTAAAAATATAATGCTTTCGACAGGTCTAAATTCAATCTGACGTTAGATCCAAGTGATCAGAGAACTCAAAAGCTGTCAAGAATATTTATTGACCTCTAAAAATAGTCACTATTCCAGCCTAAACATGGATAGCTGGTGTGGATGGCGGAGACTCTGACAGATCCTAAACAAGCAAATGACTCTGTGGTGCAATGTTTCTGTATAAATGTTTCTGTATTAAATTCAACTTCTGTACTGTGAGTGTTCACTAAAATAAGACACTGCATTAACTGTCTTCTGTTGTTGGTACCAATATATAAACATGTGTTGCCAAATGGTGAAGATGCAATCATAAAAAAATAAATGAGGTTAGCTCTTTGTTCTTGTAGTAGCCTACAACTAGGAATGTAGTAGCCTACCAGTTTATTAGACTGCAGCGCAGAATAACAAACTGACAAATCATGATTTAGACCAGGGCTCTCAAACCGTTCCACGGAGGGCCGAGTGTCTGCAGGTTTTAGTTTTTTCCTGTAAATTGGTTCCAGGTTCAGACCGAAATAACCAGATGAGGGCAGACCTAACCAATCAGTGACATAATTAATCAATCAAGCACAAGGTGAGAGTAAAAACCTGCAGACACTCGGCCCTCCGTGGAACCGGTTTGAGACCCCTGATTTAGACACATACACAAATAGGGTGTAATTTGGTGCAAGGCCGAAGGCTATCATACAGTTTACCATCAACACAACACGGGACTGAGATTTAGGTTAATCTATAGCAAGAGTGAGCAACTAGATTTAGCCCCAGGCCAATTTGTCAGGGTGGATAGTCAACAGACATGAACATCGTTATAGTAATTATAAAAAGTAATTTGTTAAAAACCCAATACATTGACCACGAATAAAGACAAAAAAAAAGTATACACACAATCGACAATCTAATTTTGATTTTGAGATAAAATGTATACATTTCATTTGATCAATTTGGGTTTCATGGTCACAACGGTAATTCAGTCTCACCATGTTGTGTGCCATTAAAAATATATTAAATACATCTCATGCATTTTCGAAGTTGTAGCATTTAATTCACAAGTTTAAGTTCCATATCTAATCAATATACCTCACGGGAATAAAAAAAAAAAAAAAGCTAACTGCAGCCATATTTTTTCCGATTTTAGAAGATATTAGCCCATTGGTCATTTACACAAAGTTACATATCTGCAGGAATAAAAGGAAATTAAAAAGATAATGTCATTACATACATTCAGCAACTGCATTTGAAATGGCGGCAGTAGATTGTAAAAAAGAATTAGCTTTTGATGCATTTTTTACACATTCAAATGTCAGGTAATCCTGCAAGGCGGGGCTAATGTGTTACAATGGCAAATATGCTCCTTGTGAGGGATGTGACTTATCCACCATTTGTTCTCTCCATGTCAAACGCCGGGTTCAACATGGCCCTCTAGTGGTCATTCTAAAAATGCTTGTATGTCCTGTGAAGGTTCTGAACATGTGTACCTAGTTGGTTCGCAATACAATTAACAATCTGAATAGCATGCTTGTATGTACAGAACCCCGCACACTTAAAGGTTTATTGGTTAATAGATGCCACAATTTTTGACATACTGGTTTGGCTAAAGCATGTGTTACAGACTATTGTCTATAGATGCCAAATATCAACACAGAACACACACTATAAGGTGACTATACTGAACACATCCGGTTATCAGCAATATAGGGTGATTACACTAAACACAACCGGTTATCAGCAATATAGGGTGACTACACTAAACACATCCGGTTATCAGCAATATAGGGTGACTACACTAAACACAACCGGTTATCAGCAATATAGGGTGATTACACTAAACACAACCGGTTATCAGCAATATAGGGTGACTACACTAAACAGATCCGGCTATCAGCAATATAGGGTGACTACACTAAACACATCCAGCTATCAGCAATATAGGGTGACTAAACTAAACACTCCTAATATGTCAGTCAGCATTCCTAATACGTAGGCATATAAATATTCAGACACACTGGACATTTTGTGACAAACAAATAGCCCCGGAAGCTAAGAACAAGGCATTCAATCATTGTGCCAGAACAATTAAATCGATTGATTATCGTGTAGGCCTACTGTGTGCAATAAGCTATGAAAATTGTTCCAGTGTAAGAAAAGACAAAATCCATTTTATTGATCAACACGATTCTCAAACCAAACAGCTAGAAGTAAAAGATTCCGGATCAGTGGATCATAAAAAAAACACACCAAGGCTTTGTGAAAGCGTTGCCGGGAAGCGTTTCCACGTGGCCACGGTCGGTCCAGCACACGCGAACTGCTGCCCACTTCCGCTTCGATGAGTCAGCAGACTTACGGAAAAGCAACCCCCTTCCTCTTTGTCCTGAACACTGTTTGAGACCTTGCATTAACCCAATTTGTTGTTTTCGTGTTAAAGGGACACAATAAAGTAGTAGGGGGGGGGTGGCGCCACAGAACGTGGCATTATATTTATGGGCGCGTGAATGCCACCCTCTGACAGGCCCGGTGGTGGTATTTTATGCCCGGCTGGGCACAGCTGGGAGGCCCTGCAAGCCCACTCGCCATCCCTGTTCGGTAGGGACAAACTGTGGGTTTCGGTACTGAGAAGGGGCGATGGGGTGTCGTGAGGCTGCTGGAATCAGGCACACTTTGTCCTTCCTTAATTCAGGAGGGATCACTGGGACAGTATGTACATTCTAGAGCCGACATGCCCCCCCCATTCATGTGAACTAAACTAATCTTGTATGGTGGGTAAAAACAGCTCTTACCACTACCAGTCATTGTTTGTAATAACCAATTTGGTGGTTTTTTTGTCCATGTTTCCAATTGTCAATGAAGCGTGCTTACAAGGTAAAACTACGTTTTACATGGATCCAAACCCCTCTATAGGTACTCGTTTGACTTATACAGGCATGTTGAGCATGGATTACACCTTGTATTACTTTGTACAATGCCCAGCGCACATGACCTTTTGTACGGAAAGGTCAGGTCCGCTAAATGAGGAACCAGTCCATGTACTTGCATAAAGAATGTCCATGGTTGTGCTCTGACCTTAGCACAACTGATGGGACCATTAATCACGAAAATTACTGTTGTGTTTCTTAATATCTCAAGACCTTATACTGTATAGGGCTGCATCTAACAACTATTTTGATTATCAAGTTGATTAATGTTGATTACTTCTTTGATTAATCGGATAGAATAAATACATCAATACCAGAATTAAATGAAAGTGTTTTATTTAAGTGAAATTCGTTTTCAGTGTTGCTCTTACTTTACAATGTCGTTACTGACACAACTGTAGGCAGTAGATATAAAACAAATAAATAATAAATAAAAGCATTCCAGGGTGTCATAAAGCTGGTTGAGAGACTTTTGACTGATACTGTAAATGTTAATGGAAATCGTAACGCGTTAAAATGCCTCAACGTTTCTGTTGCGGAGAAACATGCAACTCACCAAACGTTGCCGTTTTTATTATCAAAGCTATCGATTTTTATGGATTAGCCGTTGCAGCCCCAATACTGTACATTAAAATGCTCAGGGGAAATTGGATCTCTGAAGAGCATGATGACAAAGATGATCTTTCTCTGATAATGAGTGCCATCAGAGTCTGATAATGACTCCCCTCAGAGTCATCCGTCCCCCTGTATCAGACACACTGACCGGAGTGACTGACAATGTATTTCCTACCATAGGAGAGGTTCAGCTGCCCCCTTCCTCCCTCCCCCATAACCACTATAAACCAACATACTTCCAACCCAGTTGAGGCGGCTTTCCGTGTTTCAAAAATGTGCTCTTTGCTTTGGGCAAAGCACAATATGACAAGGTGGGTGTGTGGTGAGGATTTAGCCAGATGCCTCATCTTTCCTGAGCACTAACAACGAAATAGGGACGATCATTAAAATGTATTTGGGAAGGGAACTAAATTAGTTCCAAACAACGACTGGCAAAATGGACAATGTTAAAGCCAGTTAGTAAAAAATGCATTTCCAATAGGGATTTTCAGCAGTGTTTTACGGCAGTGTTGTACGGCAGTGTTGTACGGCAGTGTTTTACGGCAGTGTTTTACGGCAGTGTTTTACGGCAGGGTACGGCAGTGTTTTACGGCAGTGTTTTATGGCAGTGTTTTCCGGCAGTGTTTGAAGGGAAATCAGGTCTTAATGTACTTAGAAAAAAACTTAACCCTGCAGTACTTACCATAGGAGGAGTGCATGATGGTATTGGAGTCCTCAACTCTTCTGAGAGGAAAGAGGTCCCTGAAATGCACAAATTGAGTGAGGTTTAGTCAAACGTGGAAGCCACATGACAAAGGCCTTCCTATGTACATTATATCCCTTTGTACAGTGTCTTTCTGCATGCAGGTGTTTCAAGTACCAACCTTTTAAAAAGAGATTATGAAGGATCTAAATTGCCAGCAGAAACATCAAAAGAACCTCCCACCCAACCACTCCGAATTTAACCACTACATACTACTTTGTTCCGGGAATGATACATTGTGAAATAATCTTATACAAATCCAAAAAAATGCTTTTTACTTTTAGTTCAGGTCTTGGTAAAAGTCTACACCAACTGTGAGCCTACTCCGAATTAGCAAAGGAAAGTTGTAGAACATTAATTAAAAACAATACATCTTGATAGCATGTCTTCACAACCCAGAGTTAATACATACTTCCCTTCTGTCAGCCATAACAAGTAGGCAACATTTTGAATAAATAAACTATTTTGCACAACTCTTGGTGCATCAAATATGTATCGTTTTCTTTTCAAAATTGGTTAGGAATCCATGATGGGCAGCTTACTGTATTACTTATGAATGTTGGTATTGAACCAGTTTTAAAAAAAGGTTTGAAATTGGGAAGTTCAACATAATTCTTGTCCTTATGTCTGTTATTACAGTTTAAACCATCAACTGGCTAAAAATTACTATTTTTACTGAGAATCATGACTTTCAGTCCAACACCTCAAAAAAGGACAAAAAAGGAATAGATTTTGAATTTTTAAATTGAAGTCATTTGAGCTTTTTACATATGTTTGTATTGATGGTATAATGTATTTTACATGACATCTCTTCCATGTTTTCAGTCTCAAATCTAAAAAGCACCTTACTATGTAATGCATTTGATGATTTTCACTCCATGTCATCAACGCATCTAATTTTCAAACTTGGGATTTAATGGCCACTTTAAATATGATAGTGATTCTACATACAGATTATGCACCAATTACTGGAAACAACATATTAGACATCCAGCCCAAAATGAAAGGTTTAATTGCAGAAGTCCCAGACCGCATCGTGAAATATCATTCGATATCAAACTATAAAAATACCAAAGAAGTGACTGGGCAGCCAAATCAACATACTCTGGATACGAGCGGGAGGAATGAATCAAAGTCATCAGAAAACTACCACAGGCACACTAAGTACGTGTTTAAATAAAGAGGCCGTGTTAGACAGTTTCTCATACGCCTTTCATCAGCCGTTAAAATAAAGTACCAATAAAGTTCAAAGATCTACAGATATGATCATCCACGTTTAGAGAGATTTCCATTGATTTCCCGGTCTAAGTACCAATTTGGACCCATATAGCCGTATTACTGACGGAAAAATATGCCGACTCAGTGAGAAATGCATTAAGACTGTATATTAATCCATTCGAGTTGTATGAATTAACATATTGAAGCGTTTCTCTAATGGTCACACAATTGTCAGCAGACGCTGCCTTGCATAATCTACTTCGGTAAGGCCGTCACCGGGAATCGACTCGTCGCCCCGGCTTGGGAGGAGAGTTGGTATCGTTGTCGCCGGACGTGACACGCCGCCAAAGCCACAAACGATGAGCCCAGCGCAATCCCCTCAGCAGGCTTTCTGTGCACTGACGTGTGAAATGGGGCTCGCTGTTCTCGGGGCCAGTTGTTGTTAGCGACATTTATTTATTTCCAAAATGTTCGTTATTTCTTTGTTCTTAGTGACGGCTGAGAATTGGCGGTGATAGACGAGGACTTGTAACGGCTGATTGAATATACAGTTCCTGGTAATAGTTTGGAAACTTACCCATTTCAATAAATGGCTAAATGTGTCCGAACACATAGGGTATATCTAGTGTTAGACATACATTTTTTTTGGGGAAAAAGTTCGATTTAACATAGTATCTTCATGGTTTCAATAAATCTCACAAGAATCTAAAAGCCCCGGGAAGCACAACGACACTAGTGTTTACCTGGTCGGGTGTACCTCAGGAATGGGCGTGAGCTCTTTGGAGGTGAAGCTCTCAACCACGGGTGAGTCCAGGTTCGTGGAGCCATTGCTGAGCCGGTCGCTGCTCTCGTAGCCCGACTCCGTGCGCTGGATCTTCCAGGTGTCGCCTCGCGCCTTCTGCATGCTCGCCGTGACCTTTGACCGGTCCCGGTACTCCGACTCCGGGGAGCTGCGGCTGCCTCCCGTCTCCGGCCGACGCTCGTCCTCGTAGATGGTCATCAAGCTCTTGTGCTCCTCGCGGCCGCCCCACGCCGACTCCCGCTGGGGTTCTCTGTCGCGGGGGAGCGGCGCCCTCTCCTGGCTCAGGGGCTTCCGCCGGGGGCTGTGCGGCCTTCGCTCCTGGCCCCCGCCGCCGCCGATCACGCTATCCACGTTTAGCGCCTCGCGCATGGGCTTCCACAGCCGACTGGGCTTGCTGCCGCCGCCGGAGCTGCCGTTCCGTCGGCCCTCCCGGCTCGCGGGGCGCACCCGGGAGTCCTGGCTGCTGTCCGTGTCGTAGCCGTTGGCGAACGGGTCCAGTCTCCGGCCGTAGTGGCCGCCACCACCGACGGGCAGAGCAGGCGGCGTCGGTGTCTTGGTGTGGGAGCGATGAGTGGCCTCTTGGGGGGAGGACCTGATCCCCAAGCGGGGGGTCCTCTCTGTCCTGGAGGGCCCTTTGCCCTGGCTGGCGTACAGGCGCGGGTCCGGGTACTGCTTGAAGCCGTTCTCTGGCGGGGAGGCGGAGCGAGAGCACCTCTCGGGGGCCGGATCTGAAAGGAGAGAGGGCAGAAGGGCTCTTAGGAGGACAAGGGCGGCGTTTGGCTTTGCGCTTCGTAAGGAAATCCGCGCGGTGCGTTTTCAAAAGCGTTCGCTGTAAATAGGGAGGAAATGACAGTCCTTACATTTCGACACGAACAAAAACATCGCTAGTAGCTGTTATACCGCATGACCTATTGAACAATATTTGCTGTTCACCTTTTAAATAGGAATAACTAAAAACGTCCCACGGGTGTCATTACCGAGATGCCAATGCTTGAAAAGGGGGGCGAATAAAGCCCTAAAACCAACCAGAGTGGTTTAATGGTGTCAATAACCTTTTCTGGTTGGAAGAGAAAGGAGCTTTTTGGCGATGGTGACGCTGACCCCAACAATGCAATCGAGCAGGCGGAACTTCCAAGCGGCTGCCACTAATTCCACATTGCCAAGTGCAGAGACTGACTCTCAATGGTATTCCAAAACCAGACACAGGGTCTCCTAAGAACAACAGCAGGGGCGCACCGGGTGTATGAGAACAATGGTGATCACGGTGACTTATTGGAGGGCCATAAGACGTAGATGTCAATTATGTATGCGGAGACACCCATGATTAAGGCAGCCTTTGTGTTTGCGTATGCACACGTATACTGGCTGTCCGTGACTGCTTGAACTAACGGCCGTCCTGGAGATTGGAGTCGCATGACCGTGGCACATGTGTTAGTGTAGATGGGTGCGCGTGAAGAAGTGTTTTGTGTGTTGTTCAATGACACGGTGAGTCGTGCCCACCGCAAAATACCACTGGACATCTCCACTGGACATCTCCACTGGACATTTCCACTGGACATCTCCACTGGACAGCACATTGTTTTGTTACTGCAGGGCCACCATGCAGTACAATTGATCACACACACAAGTTCCACACACTGGCAATGTGAACAGCACACACACGCGAACACTCAGTTATATAGTGGCGGACACCGGATGCCTTGCTGTATCCACGACTACTACAACATCGTGTTTTAAGAGGACAGAAAGTAGGCATAGTTTTATTACCAGTGGTATAAATGATGTATTGGTGAAACAGCATGGGCCATTTAACAATACACATGATCCACGTATAAAAGACACAACCCCTTAGGTACACACTTCCAGAGTGCTTTACAGGAAATCTTGGCAAACCAGAAATAAAATGTTTGTGAAAGTTTGAACGATGAACGATGTCGCTAAAATCTGGTGGTCTCTTCCAAATCTCAGAAAAAGTATACAACATTAGACCGCTAGCAAAAGTCAATCTGGAACAATCAAAAGGGCGGTTAATGGTCCTTCAAATTAATAGGGCTGTTGTTGATACGCGCTCACTCACAGCCCTGATTAATAAAGTCAGGCATCGACCCTGTACAGCATATTCAAATAATATTGTGACTAGACTTGCCAACCATGAATACAATAATACTGTTCGGGGCAATCTTTATCCATGCCTGAATAATGTTTTAAGAACTTTAAGTCAATGAATACATGTCCCCGAAATCACCATAATACTATTCATTAATAACATGACAGGCTAGGTGATTTAGGACAGGCCTGCATGGAGTCTTAGGTAGGCACAGCGAGAGTTATGGCCGATGATATTCCACAGCACCTTGGACGTAACCCTTCCAAAGAGATGCATTCGCTACGGAGAGCCATTCTGCTGATGGAGCATGCTAGAGTTAAATCACGTTGAACATATCTTAGGCCGTTCTCATGGCATGTGTGTGTGTGTGTGTGAGTGAGAAGATGGGCAATTTCGTGTGTGGGTGTCTGTGTGAATTTGTGTCAGTGTTTGTGAACAGGTCTAGCTGTGTATGGTTAGAGCGACATAAGAGTTAAAGGGCCTATGCCTGTGTAGAGATGCAGACACAGTCTTTTAGAATCTGACCTAAACGTAAACGGTTCCTCTATGCTACAGAACACAGGAAAATGAGTATTAACAGTAAATGCAAGGGCCCAAATAGCACCCCATTAGAATAGTGTCATTTGGAATTAAGTTAATGTCTAATTTTGACACCAACTCTCCTTATCTGACCGTAATGAAGTTGTATATTTTTCTCTACTTCCAAGTGTGGCAGGTCAGCTTTTTAGCAGAGTGCTAGCTGAGGCAGTGCTGCAGCAGGATTTATTGCCCTTACATCATCTGTAGTGTCACCTCCAGCTGCTCCATTCATCATTACCATTAAACTAGCCTCTGTTAGCCTGGTGCATTTGATCATAATGGGACGTGAGCATAGTGCTAACAGGCTGCAGTTCCCTAGCCTTATTAATTGACAAACAAACCAATGAGGGAGGAGCGGCCGGTGCAAGGTAGCCCATTAGAGGTGTGCACTCGGTCTCAAGAACCTGTAGATGGGGACTTTTTTGTGTGCTGTCTGGGATATAAGCAATAGTCCAGGGGCCATGATGGGATTTCTTTAATCCTATTCTCACATAACATTCCAACCCAGTCACGTTAACACTGAAGACATTGCGATACCACCTATGGACAACCTGCTTCCAACAGGAGTCCAACACGAACAGGCCAAATGTCAGGCTACAACACGCCGCAAGTGTGGTAATTGAGTAAATGCGAGCGGGGTACGTCAAGCATGATTAACAGGGAGAAAGGCTCTGATCCTTTGGTTCTAATCCCCACCCTGACACATCGCTCCCTAACCCACCGGCACACAGGGTTACGTAAGCGCCAGGATAGAGACACGCCAACCCTCTGGCTTTGGAGAAACACTTGACGGTCGGTAGCGACCGTTCGGCCTTGGGCGATACTCCATTGCAACCCTCGTGAGTGTGCCTTCTCCCGGTGTGCTGGTGTGGCGCAGTGCCACTGCCCTGTTAAACGGCAGCCATTTGTTTTCCGTACCTCGACAGTGTGCGTCCGGTCTCCTCCCCGCCCGGTCCTGGTCTCTCCGGGCGGGGTGCATCCCCCGGATCTCGGCTGCCTTCTGGGCCACCTCTTTGGAGATGTCCTTCAGACGGATGTCCTTTGGAGGGGTCTTGCACTTCGGATCGCTGGTGCCCAGCCTCACTGAGACACAAAGACACGTGTTATATGACACACTCGATTTCAGTCGGCCTCGAGAATCTGATACGCCATACAGTGTCTTCCAGTAGACCGTCAGCATGTTTTATAGCAAAGTCTACCTTTAAAGCAGGGGCCCCTGTAGTCACTACGCCCTCCCCCCTCCTCTTTCTCCAGCCCTCCTCTGCCGTACCTCCCCCCCGGCCCTCCAACTAGGCTCCCCCCCAGGAGGAATTGAACAGTGCTGAGTGTGGCTCTGAGGGAACATTGAGGTCAGATCGATGTGTATACACGCCAGTCTTTTCTGCTGTGCGTGGGGAAAGGCATCGAGGTGGAACCCGTAGCACCGCAGAAGCCATCTCTCTTGTCCCGGAGTCTTAACTCCGCCGTCTCATCTTACAACATTAGAGAAAGCAGGAGATGATGGATTGAAAGTAGAAGGATGAGCTGCCTTCTTTTCGAGTACAATAAACAAACCGCAGTAAGGCAGAAGGTTTGCTGGAGCAAATTATTTGAGTGCCGTATGAGCTATGAGCACTTTAAGCTCTCCAAGGTACAGGCCTGGAATTGAAATCAATGACAAGACAATTTGGTCTCATGGCCCTGCACACTATACAGTCAACCCACTGCCACGATAAAGGATTATGAGGAGAAATAATCACGTTTCCCACGAGGCATCTGACTGCAATTATTGTCAGTGATTCAAAGTGTCTTGAACGTTGCTCTCCTCAAACGCCCCAAAGGACTACTGACTCAAAACCTGTTGTACAGCTTAGCTTCTGGGTTTAAGCAGAGCAAAAAAAGGACCAAAAACAAGGAACTCTGCAGTTTAAATCTCTCTCATCACATTCAGCCGGGTGACGTACCTGGTCCTCTGCCCCCACTGGTCTGACCGCTGCCTCGGATAAAGGCCGCGGGGGTTGGACTCCTCTGTTTTGAGTTAACGAGGCCCCGCTGGGAATTCAGGTTCTCCCTGGTCAGATCCAGCTTTTTCGTTGCCTGAACTGGAGACTCGGCCGCTGGATGGTTGAAAGGGAGAAGGGAAAGGGTTGTTTTTTTGGGTGTGGCATTTAGGTAGTCTATATCTCCGTGGAGATTGGCGGCGTTTACAGGTGAGAAAACGTGGATCGATTAAATCGATCCCTATCAGCAATTCCAGGCAGAAGTGCAGGTATAATGTAATCACCCGTCACTGGATTAGTTCATTCTGATTCCCCCAAATGATTTATTTGGTTTTATTTCTTAGACTGGACTGACCCTCCACTGCTGATGATGACCTGAGGCGGGGCCAGCTTGGCGAGCTGGAGGGTGGATCATTAAGTGGGATAAACCCCGCCCTAAACAGATCCAGAGGTTTTTAATCCCTAGATATGTTAAGCCGTTGTCATCAACAACATATTGCCATTGCCAATGGCAGCGGCTATTTGGGTTGTTGACGTCAAAAAGAAAGAAAAGAAGGTTAACTCCTTCTTGTTTTGGTTAGAATCATGTATTATTAAAGTGTGTGTGTGGGGGGGAGGGGGGGGAGTCTATTAGCTAACCCTATTCCAACTAATACACGGTTATCCAACAAAATGTGTAAATTGTTCCAAAAACTCAGCGTTCAAAAAGCGTGATTGGAATATGTCTGAAATTCTGAGTCATTAAGCAGGACACTTCAGAGTCACCCAAGTAGTATTTCTTGAATTTTATGAAAGTTACCAGAAATATTCCACTCTAAATTCACCCTATTTTTTGAAGTCTGTTAACAGCACATCAACACAATCTGTAACAAAGTTTTATAGCAAAGTGTCCCATTAAGGCAGAAACCATTGATTCCAAGGCCTCCACCACTCCTTGCCAACTCTCCAGCCCTTCTGGGGGCTCCTCAAGGTGTGAATTTACTGCATGCTTCATTAAAAAGAGGCAATAAATCATAACCCTGGCGTACGATATTTGGGAATTGTTTCGAATAAGATTTAGAGGCTAGTTATATATCTTTTTCTCCAAAAGACCTAGACCACATTTGGTCTCAAGTTGCCTCAACTCAGAAATCATGAGACCATGAAAAATCTAAGACACATTTCATGCTGACACAAACAAAACTGACCATTGCCATCCTGAACTTTAATTATTAATTTCTTTTTTTTTTTCTACGCCAAATGAAAGTAATTCACTGGGTCGCGAAAGACCTATGGCTGTGGCTAGTCTGTACCTTGGAAGTCTACGTTGTCGGCCGTCTTGTAGCGGGCGTGGTCACTGTTCGGGCGCGAGGCGTCGTCCACAGAGACGGCACTGCCACTCGGTTTGGAGTAGAATAACAGGAGGGGCTGGAAGTGCCCTCTGATGCATTTGGTGGCCACGTCTTTCCACTTGGACCCAATCTAAGATGGGGGGGGAGCAGATCTAGGTAAAGAAGACGCACGCTCACAGGTTTGAGAGGCAAACCGTTATTATCCCAATGTGAGAGAAACACAAAAAGTCCCCCCATACCCTACTGACACTATTCAAATGTCATTGGACGAGAGGTATTTTCTGAGGCCACCATATTTGTATATCGTTAGTGACAATAGTAGTGTGGTATAATATATTATATAGTGTCAGTGCAGAGCCTGTGGTCTAGGATACTCGCAGCCAGTGAGAGAACTGGGATTCGAATCCAAATGTCCACCCCTCCTCCTCCTGGGGTTTTGTCTACCCGTCTCCCACACGGTTTACCAACTGTCAAAATATACTTCTCAAAAAAAAGAAAAACACTATATTTAATAATTCACATGTATTACACCGTTCAAAAAGCATGAATGCATTGGATGAGGATGTGAATGAGAAGCCCATTTGTTGAAGGCTGTATCTGGTTCATACATGGTCTGGGGGGGCTGTGGGGAAGACAAGTCATCAAGTATCACACTATTCCATGTCTCAGTTAAAGGAATGAATAGTTGACAAACAAAGATGTGTGAAATCAGAGATTTGTTGTAACCTCTACCATTGAAATGAATGGGGACCATAGACAGAAACATTGGATTTAAGCAGGTTACAAAAACTGTTCAGAACGGAATTTTACTTCAGGAAAGCGGCACAAAACTGTGCATGTCCAAGAAAGCACTGCAAAAGCATAGTCTCTTTGCCTTGGATCTTGAGTTAATATTATGCACTGAAGCGCGAGTCTTAGGGCAATCACATTACCTTAGAAATAGATGCGTGCCTTGTGACAAAATGCCAACCAGGCAGACTGGAGGCTAACAGATGCTAGTGTGCTCCTTAATTAACCAAATAACAAAAGGGGAGACAGGAACAGAAGGTGAGAGCGAGTGGGCAAGAGAGAGGGAGAGAGAGGATAAGGTGAGACAAAAAAGAAAAGCCAATGTGTGGCACACCCATGTTAACAATCAATCAAAAGGAGACTTGAATTAAAACAGCGAGGTTCTATGGTTATGGGGCTCAAACTGTCTCAGTGCTGCCTGCAATGATAAGTTAGATGCCTTGTTGCACCACAGCGACTCCTAGTGGTAGGATGGTGCCCGGGAGCTCAATCATAATTGTGTGTTTGACATCAAATGGTGGCTTCTTAGACAGGTAAGCGAGGCTACCAGTGAGCCAGAAAGAGAGAGACAGGACAAACGCGATAAAAACAGGAAAAAAAAGAAAAAAGAAAAGAACAGGATGGAGAGAGGTTGAAAGCTTTGAGTTTGTAATGGCGGCCCATGACATGGGCTCCGGATGAGACGGTGGATGGTGTGTCCTGGGAGATGTCCTCCTAGACCTGGATCAGTGAATGACTGCCAAACCGGTCATGCTGGATAATGTTTCAGGCCAGCGTGAAGTCCATCGCGGTGTCACCTCTTTACTCTTTTACGTGTGTCACGCGTGCTCAACGTTATTCAAAGAGTGAGGTGCCGATGGCGGACCTGATGATCCTGGTGTTCTCTAGCGTATGCCAATCGAGATGCATGTTGCTGGGCTGTGAGCACAGGTCCCACTACGGGACGTCCGCCCACATGCCACCACCTCTGAAACCATTCCGTTTTGGGGGGTTGTCTTGCTGTTGCCTCTCCAGTGCGTCCGTTGACACTTCTAATTTGCCCCAAAACAGGAGACATTGATTTGCAATCGCTAATGCTCCCTAACTAGACAGACTGACATCCTCGACGTTTAATTTACTTGGTGTTATACTGTGACGCTCATATGTTCCCTTCATTCTTGTTGAGCAGTGTAATCGGTGAAGTCTCCAAAGCTACCCATCAACCCTAAAGAGAACGAAAAGCGGTACAGAATGTGTTTGCACGGATTGCGATGTTGCTGGCTCAGGGTGCTGTAGCGTAGTGCTCACTCCCAGTCGGGCTGAAGTGCACACTCAGCACAAGCTGCTGACGGATTGACGGGGAGCCGGCCTGCACACCAAATGCAGTCCAGTGGAGTGGACGGGATTCACACGAATGCGTACACACACAGGGTCGGGCAGTAATGGAATAAGATACATTCTTTGAGAACAAATGAGGAGCATTTCACAAACTGCTTTAGTGTCGTTTAGTGCACCCTCGTTACCCTCGTTACCTCTTACACGCTCTACTGAGATCGTACTGTTCCATTGACCGGGTACGAGACGTGGATTTCACCTGGCTCACTGCTCAATCGGAAAGACGTCTGTACTCTTAAGCACAGTACAGACGTCAGGTTGGAACTTGACATGTTATTTTGTAAATTCATATTCTCTTTTAAGACATCCACTCAACCTGCAAACACACTTTCATATACTGGACTGGGCAAGTCCAGTACTGGGAGTCTCTTAACTGTGGATGATTGGCGATGCGATCATATGGGCGAAGACAGAGGGCGCTTTACTTTCCATTGGGAAAACACGCGGTGTGTGTAGGCTCCCCTACACTTGCCAAAGTGTCTGCGAGCTTGTCAAAAGACTTTTCCACACCAGTGAGAGCTCATCAACCCCGGGGGTGGTGAAGGGTTGATGGCAGATCGATGGGGCCTTTCTAGGACGATGAAGAGCGTAAAGATGGAGATTACAGATGGATCCGGGCAAGCTACCAGCTCTAGTGCAAAAAAAAACTAAGCCCTGTTACAAATAAAACTCACCTTTTTTATTTAAGTAAAATGTTTGAGGAGAGAAGGCTCACAGGGAGAAGGCTCACAGGGAGAAGGCTCACAAGGAGAAGGCTCACAGGGAGAAGGCTCACAGGGAAAAGGCTCACAAGGAGAAGGCTCACAAGGAGAAGGCTCACAGGGAAAAGGCTCACAGGGAGAAGGCTCACAGGGAGAAGGCTCACAGGGAGAAGGCTCACAGGGAGAAGGCTCACAGGGAGAAGGCTCACAGGGAGAAGGCTCACAGGGAGAAGGCTCACAGGGAGAAGGCTCACAAGGAGAAGGCTCACAGGGAGAAGGCTCACAAGGAGAAGGCTCACAAGGAGAAGGCTCACAGGGAGAGAGACATGAATTCACTCACTGTATCCAAATTCCCGTTCAGAAAAATGATTTGTGAATATTTGTCATTCTGAGCACCCATTTAAGGTCACCATAAGATACGCACCTAATTCATAGAGACATGTCAAATAAAGTGCTGGTCAAACACATTAAAACCCCGGGGCATGTGTGTGTGCAGGTCCAGAGAACACCTCCCATCACCTGTGTATGCATAAATAACTGTACGGCCGGAGCGGCGCTTCACACCGGCCGAAGTGGGAGGCTACTGGAGTGGTGGGTCAGGCGTCCGCTGTTCGGAGACGGCAGACATTACACGATGTCCCGGCGTATCTCTCACCTCTTTCACCGTTGCGTCGTCAAAGAAGACCCACTTGGCCGTCTTGGTGTGGAAGGCGAAGGCACAGTAGTGGCGGCTGGAGTAACAGATCATCCCCACCAAGAGAAGGTTTTCCTTTCTGGCGAGCTCGTCCGTCACCCGATAGAAGAGCTACGAACACAAACGTGTGCGTAGGCTTTAGCTCGATGGTTTTGGACATCCATTTTCAACTAATGATATACTTTGATCTATGTCGAATTTCCCATGAGGGACATTACGGATGTGTGGCTGCTATTTCAGACAAAGTATCCATAGCACAACACCCTTATTATTAAGTGCCCCAAAGCACACACCCAAACAGCTTCCAAGCTCACGCCCAGGCTGTGACTAGGTAGCAGGGTAATGACAGTCTACAGACTAGGCTCTGGTCTGTTATTGCGTGTCCATATAATCTGCCTCGTTCTCATCGGCTGTGTAGCATTTTAATGACGGGGGGAGAAATCTGGGGAAGCTGGGTGACAAAAAAAACGTTTACGTTTGCTGGTGTATTTTTAGCGGCTTCCTTCAAGCTAGCTCAAGCCGGCATCAGCATAACTGCCACCTCCCACAAGTATGAAAAGACTTTCAGGTGACAAGGTTGCAAAATCAAAGTGTTTTTCCTGCCTGTATTTCTTGAATGGCCGGTTCTCTTTGTCCATGAGAGACAATTAATTGTTCTAGAGAGGGGCGGTTCTCTGACACAGTCGACACTCCTGGAGTATGAATCAAGCCTTTGTGGTACTTGAAGGGGGAACTGCTAGACTAGCTCGCAAATCCGATTCTGGAATGCGCTCAGCACAAGAGGCTAAATGGAATCTGTGGCGGTATTGTCTTAAGGGTGATGTTGTGTAACATGCTGGGACTGGTCTGTGTGAGTTTGTTTCCGGGTTCGTAGTGGCTTTGACGGAGGCTTTGCTTGAAGCTCACTCTGTGCGCGTAGTCTTCAATGGGGATGGTGTTGCATAATGTCTGGGTAGTTTTTTGTGATTCTGCAGAAGCTCATTAGGTTTCGGGGGGGAAAGGTTCTTAAAGGAACAGGAACAGTGTCAGCCAGGGCAATTTTGCAAATGAAAACAACCACACCAAGGACACTCTGTTCTCTAACAAGTCACCGGTCCCAACTGATACACATGTACAGTCAGGGTTAGGCTGATTGTTCGGGAACAAACCTATCCCAATGATACAAATGCACGTGGGATGGGTCAACAGCAGACAGACTGCATTACGCTTGAGTTTGGGCTCAACTAGAAATATGTGACGTTTGCTGCGATAACACTAGACGGAAACCAATTTGAAGAAACTGGGAATACAGAAATAAAACAGTTTGACTAAATTAAGAAACGACGAATGTCACCAATTTGGTAGGTGAACATATTCATGGTGAAAGAAATCATTAGAATGTTATATTCCGCACGGACACTGACACACAAACACAAGGGCTTATCGATCAAGCGTACGGGTCAACTGGGCACTGCCCCAGATGCTTCTTACGCAACGCTCCGCCTTATGGAGGGGTATGCTCCACGTTGTTGCCCACACTCTATGGACCCAAAATACACCTACCCCCCACCCCACCCGGGCAAGTCTGGCAGCTGGTGAGGCACCAACAAACAAGCCAATAAACAAACAAAAACAACCGAGTAAAAACAGTGGGACTTAAATGTAAACTTTTTTTAGGTGTTCAACAGATTTACAATAACGTATCATTTGTTTGCTTCTCCAATTTCCAGAGTTCACATTATGAAAGGCAATTTTGTTTGCATGCGTTTACAGCCAGTGCAATTTTAATCTACTTAGACTACTTGAAAATTTGGCTTGATTACAGGCTGGGAGTCAGAGGTTATGGTCTACCGTTTAACCCTGTGTGAAGGTTCTTAGTCATTACACTTTCTCTTGCGCTTGTCCTACAAACAAATATTAGTCTTCACAAAGTGACCACCATTATGGACCAATTAGATCAGTTCTAATTTGTCAAAAAAATAAACAGGTAAGCTCTTTTTTGTCATCATTACTGCACTGTGTTACAAATTTGTACTTCATATAAAATCTTATTAAATGAAGCACAAACGAACGCAGACAGACTTTGAAAAAGCACTACAATATCAAATCAAGCTTTGTAATCGAACAGAAAGTATTGTTCGACAATCTGCTGCACTGTCGAGCAGTTATTAGCTCAAACATTTTCGCTGCACCCGCTACAACATCCGGCAAACTTTGTGTCCCATACAATTTGATTTGTAGCATTGTGTTTTGCTCTTTTCCTCCCCCATCCTTACCCCGGAGAGGTTTAGGTTTGGCCCAAGCGAGCGAATGACATCCTCTGTAAGGTCTGACTGGTCAGAGTCCCACACAAATCCAATGATGACGATCTCTGGGGAGTTCATAAGGACGCGTCGGATCTTGATCCTCTGGCCACAGTCGCTCTGGGAAAAGAGTGGGGGATGGGGGGGGGGGCAGGTAACTAGGGAAGCATAGCAAACCAACTAACTAGCTGGTCCGGTCCAACAACGACAACCCCGAATACGATTTGATCATTTTTCTTCCCGACTGACATTCTCCTCACTGTATTTGAGAAATCTGCATCGTGACTTGCAGATGTGCGGACTACGTTGGGCTTGAATGAGTGATGTTCTGGACAGCTACTTACAGGGCAGTTGCGGGTATCCCCGATGGTGCTGGCAGCTTGTAGCAATTCTCCAAATGACTCGTCCCGCCTCTGATAAACCTGCTGACTAAAAAGAGCCACGGAGAAGAAAGTATGTTAGACAAAAAAAAATAACCGGAGAGAGATGGACATAGTGACAAAGGGACTGACTAAGTAGCATGTCTGGCTCGGGAGAGAAAATCAGCTGCCCCACATACACACTAGAGCTGTGGTATTCCAAGCCAGTTCCACTCCATTGTTTCATTGCAACACCCTAATTAGTCTTATTTAGACCCGGGTTACCAGTTGGGTGCAATTTATGATGAGGTAGAACAGAAAACAATCAGGTTCCGGAACCTCGGTGGATAACATTTGACTGCCCCTGGCTTAGAGGGTCCATGTATTCCACTGAAAGGGAACCACCAGCCATTTTGAATTGGATTGGAAACATTGAGCACCATTATACAGTTCTTGTTCATTCTATTTTCTACTTAGGCTGTTAAAAGCTGATGGGAATCATGGCTAGACAAATATTATGTTTTGCTATAGAGACATTGATTGAAGCGAAACTGGAACCAAGCGGAAACTTTAACTTGGCCACAAATTCACAGTTTTGCTTTGCATCTCTAGTGTCATTTTGCCTTGCTGACAGACGTTTTCTCCGGAAAGCTGAATTCTTCCACTGTCTGGTATTAACGCATACTGGAGCAGTTGCCAAAATCCTCTTTCCATGCTAACAAGCGATTTTTATTGAATGTATTGTCGTGTAATATATTAGCAACAAGTTATCCAGACCATTACAGAGAGCTATGTGTACCCTCAAAACAGAACATACGTGTGGATGCAAATGAAAGAAATATTACCAGTACCAGTCATGTCCTGTGCCACATGCTACCTTAAATCTCCCTCTACCACATAGGATTTAACAATATTTAGTTACGTTTCTAGAGTTAAGATTGAAGTGTGTTATCCGCATGCAGACGGCTGGAATGTTAGCCACAGCCACCCGCCAAATCCTTTCCCACAAGCCACCTGCATTATCATTGGAGAACTTTTCAGTAAATCCAACTGACCTAACTCATGCCAGCCCAGGACCATATCCTGTTACAACACCCGTGGGGTTGAACGAGACCTTCCGCACGCGGTCAATTAAACCGCACACCGTCAGAGACCATCTCGGCGACGTGACCGGAGGGCTCGTTGACCTCACCGGGGGGGGGGGGGGTCTTAACCCAACTGCCGTTTGGCACTGTGACGTCGAAGGGGCTCACCTATAGTGGCCACAGGTACGACGGATTCATCCGCAGATGGTACAGCGCGATGCGTGTTTCATTGACGCGTCCCTGTATTAGGAGTTCTGCTTGCGTGAATAACAAAGGGGATAGAGGCACTTCGGCTCTGTTAATGACCCAGCCCATTGCTGTCAATGGTAGCCAACGTGTGGCACTTCTTGTTTCTACATCTACTACTACTGTTGCCGTATCTACTATTTTCCCAGATTCACGTCCATTATTCTCACTGTTGCTACATATCGCCTATTCCCATTATTGCTTCAGCGGCCGTTTTTTTGCAAATGCCCCCCCCCGGCAACACTTACTAGTCTTTTATGTCATTTAGGGGAGAGGGAGAGAAAAGCCAGACGAATGTGACAGTGAGTGAGCGACGTCCCCATGTAACCCTGGGAGGAACACAAGAGTGTGTCATCGGTTGGGAACCAATGAGCATGACTTACCAGAGGGCGGTGGTGGAGACATAATGCACTAGCTCAGTGAAGGGCAGGGGGTCAGAGGACGCCCCACAGCTCCGGCACACAGACTGCAGGGCAGAAAGGAAACAGGAACACAACACAGACACGTAGCGGTTAGCCAGGCGCCGCTCAGCCACTGCCGAGCGCTAATTATCAAGTCGGCGTGTCATCTGGCTGGCGGTGACAGAGCGGGGAAGGTTATGTCGAAATGGCTACTTTGGGGTGTTTGTGTGAACCGTGAGAGTGGGAGGCAAAGTGTCCGGGTTTCGGTTTGTGTCCTAAGACTTCATCTAATATGACTACTCTGAACTCCGGGTGCCGAGCTCCGAAGCACTGTCTTTTCAGCATTGGGTTTTTCCGATTAGATAAAGGTGTAGGATCAGCTCCCCCTGGATTAACCCTAAACAGAACCATTAATTGTAGGAAACCTAAGTCTAAATAAGCAAGTTTCCTACAATGAATGGTTATGTTTAGGGTTTTTCTTTTTTTAAAGATTATTCTAGAGCCCAGTTTCCAGTAAACAAATATCCGTAATGATCAAGCAGGCAGAACCTGTCCTTTACATTACTGCAGCCCATTTAAAGCTATTCTGATTTGACCCAGGTCATCCATGTCATCCACGTTCTGCTTCTATAAGCCCACACCAAGCAGAGAGCTAGGGGCTGTACAGGCTAACAATCCAGCCCATACTAAATGACGCACAGAAGTTAGTATGGGCCCCACACAGCCACAGTGCGATCCAGCCCCAGCGGTGCCAACTCCGCATGACACCCCCGCGATTTCAACATGGCAAATCCAGACTAATGCCGTTCCCGACTGCATAAGCCTGCGTAAACACTGGATCTCAGGGAGGAGCGTGGTCCACTCCCCCCAACTTTAAGTGTTTCCAAACCGCTCCACACAGCCTCAAAGCTCGCATCAAAAGCTGTGTGATACCGATGCCTGCTGCTAATTGGACAGGAAGGGTGTTGGTGTTTGGGGGGAAAAGGGGGGGCTGCGTCCTATCTGATATTGTACGTGTTCTTCCGCTACCACTCACTAGGATCTTAGGACAAATATCCTCTGTATTCCTGAGGCGCAGCGCCACTCGGGAGAATTGACAGTCTGGCTAGCTACTACCCCAGACAGGTGGGCCTGTTGCCGTGCCTCCCAGACGGCTATAGAGACAGAGAGACGGGGCAGAGCCAATGTTTGCGTGTTCCGAGTACCTGACACTGGACGTGTGTGTGTGTGGGATTTAACCTGTTCATAGATGGACATGGCAAACTTCTGGTGTGTGATGCAGGACTTGGAGGTGCACACATCCGTCTCCTCAGGCACAATGTGCATGTGGATCCTCTCCAGAATATTTTCCTGCAGGAATATTGCAAGGCGTCAAGAAGTGGCACCCAACACAAATAGTAGGCAAAACTGTATAATAACGCAGTGAAAAGAGGGTTTTCATTAGCAAATCTGAATATTCACATTTCCAAACTAGTAATCATCCTCATATTATTTCCCAGCATGCATTAGCCTCAACTCATCACCCTTAGCTATTTGCTTCTCTCCCTAATGTACCGCTGAGGAGAAAAGAGTTTATGAAACATTCAGACTTTTTAGATCACCACAATTTCACAGCAATTGATTTCGACACTGGGTTATTTTGCTAATAAATTAATACAAGTGGTACCATTGAAGCCTTAATGGGCCTTGACTCAGTCTTTCATTTCCACATTTAAACCTAAAATGCACATGGCTATTAGGGGATTATTAGAAAGAAGAGAGATAAACATCCCCGTAGGACCGTTTCTAACCAGAACCTACACATAGAGGAATGTTCACACAATATAATGCCAATTGACCATCAGCAGTGGAGGGCCTTGAATTAGCCATGGTCAGATATTGGGATGATAGGTATATTAGAACAGTTTAAAAGGCAGGAGAAGAGGATAGGATATAGAAAGACCTGTGTCCTCCTCCAACGGATGTAAACACTTTCAGATGATATGCCTGACCATGTTATAAACAAGAATTCCATTTATATATTTGAAACACAGTTGTTGTGAAACATTAGTTTCTTTTTTGTTTTTGCCTGGAATCTGAGCTTTCGACCACCACAGTAGATTTGATTTGACCGCGGTCCACAGAAAATCACTGCTAATACAAAACAGACTCCAGAAAGACTGGGAAACCGCAGGAATCTGTGGTCAATTTGACACAACCGATCATCTGTATGTTGCCACGGGTTCTGCTTTGGACCAACTGATTTTTTCCCCATTCTAGACAGTTTCTCATCTGTTTATCCTCCACTGTGTTATGAGAGCTCCTGAGTGACCTACGTACTGCAAGAAAACAGAAAATGATTATATGTCTGTGATGAGTAGGTTTACAGCAATTAAGTTACGGAGGAAGAGAGATGACCCGAGAACACAATGTACTGCAGCCATACCTAAACCCAATGAACCCTAAAACTAACCAAATCATTGGTTAAGATGAAGTCTGAAACTACATTAAAAAAGTATTAAAACGAATATTCCTAAATCCAGTTTTTGTATTTTATTTTCACAGATTGTTGTAGAACAAAATGGGTTGTTCTCAAGTATGACAAAAGATAAATCTGGTTATTGTACTACAGGAAGTGAAACTAATCAACACCTGGTAACAAAATTACATCATGGGTCCCTGACCCCTCAAATATAGGATGCATTCATTGTCATATTGTCCAGTGTGGCGTTCTGAATAAGTACATAAAGGTAGACAACACAGTCTCCAAATCTCCATGTTCGGTACAAACACAGAGAGATAGAGAGAGACAGAAAAACAGCCAGTCAGACACAGCAGTCGATCCTCGGGGAGTGCCCACTCATCTCAGTTGAAAGCAATGTTTCCACTAAGCTACTTGCATGCCCAGACGCCAGGCCCCTCCAGGACTGCCACACAGAAGAGATGAGAGCGGGCAAACCCACAAAATCACACTTCACCCAAGTTTGCCCCCATTTGTTTCCACCAAACAGGAAATATAAATGTGTTAACAGGCAGTAACAAAACCGCACAGTAAAGTCAAAACTGCTTTTTTGCGATAACCTCAAGGGAATAGGACACTTCACCTTCCGATCAATTTGATAAAGGTTCGACATCTCAACTGTCCGAGACTCAGTTTCTGTACTGGCTCCAAAACTGTTCCTAAGTGTTGCACATTAAGCTCTAACCTGGGTACAGCTGCAGTGTTACCAACTTGAAAGCCACTCGGCAGTCCAGGCATTGGCACGGTAACCCCAATAAATAGAGGAAACATTGTTTTAGAGGCTGTCCGGGACATCGCCCGGGAGACCGAGGTTCTGTCAAAGGAATTATCGCCAAGGAAACGTACAAAGCACTCTGCAGCATCGTCCATGAAGCCCAGCTGAAAGCGCTGCTCGTCCTTAAACGTCTCGGCCAGGGCATTGCGAAGGTTGTCGGAGGGTAGGGCACGCTCGTGGCTGTGCTGGAACTGGGAAAAGATGCTCTGTGGAACCGGGGAAAAGGATGACAGTTGACGAACAAAACTAGTTCAAAACCAATGATTGTCAATGGTACAAATAATGCCTTTAAGCATTAACTAGATGGACCATAGAATGACTGGCAATGCTTGCACTGAAAATTAAGAGAAGCTGCGAGGGTTAAAAAGCGTGAATACCTTCAACGCACAGAAGATGCAAGCGTCCCCGTGGCAGAAGTGTCGTGGAAGCTCCCGGAGACTTCGTCTGAAGATATCCAACTGCCACAGTACCTGAAAGGGGCATTGACTGTCATTTACAAAGTACTAAAACGTTTAAAGAGCCCTGAATCCTCCACAATTACCTCTCATTCCCAGCTAATCCTTTTCTATAATCTTCGATGAAAGGCCAGTTTCTGTGGGTTTTATTTCAGGGGTCATCTGTCATTGCTAAATGTAACACTTAAAAGCTGGCTAATAAATATGCAGGAGAGTCAGGAGATTCACATCCTGTCACGACCTGATAGGTCACTTTCCTTGGTAGACCCCTTGGTGGTGGATCAGTGGTTGGATCAGGCAGAAGAGGAGGGGGAAATAAAGTGGGGAGGAGTGAGGGCTACTGTTCCCTGGAAACAAAGCCCTTGGTGGCAGATGTCTTCACCCAGCTCAGCCACGTCTTTACCTCTGAGACACCGCCTGCGAGAGTGACCCCACTTGCGGGATGACTGCACCCGCCAAACCTCCTGCCAACCATCATCCCATGAGACAAAAACAACCTTCCGGAAAGTGGACGGGAAGTACTGACAAATTTACAGTGACTATGCCTCAAGGCTGTAAAAGTAATGCTGGGAGTGGTAAGAAAAAAGAAAAAAGATTTCCAGAGGGACATGCTGTCCAGTTCTTTCTTATGACTAAGCAAGGCTTACTTACTTACGTAGGCTGTTGGAAATGAGATGATGTGTTGCTTTGACTCGTTTCATTGAGTTTTGGAATAAAGGGATTGTACATTGTTCCTTTTTTACAAAAAGATGTTACTTATGTCCCAAATTATATATTTACTACGTCTCTACTTCAATTTCATTGTTCTGGAAGAAGTTCAAAAAGACGGCTGCAAATAAAGATAATGTGCAGTTCAGACAGAAAACCCCACTTACTAGTTTAACCATTTATTACAGAACTTATGTTAGGTTATAGTACATGCATAGTCAATGAGCTAGGTATGCAGCACCGATCCCCCCACAAAGGACACAAGACGACCATCAGCATATCACACCACGTGAGTAAACTGACATCTAAATAGACAGGTATAGAATCTGACATTGTGATAGGAGAAATCAACATCAGCTGATGCGTCATTGACCAATTACCACTCAGGCTTCTTGGCTGAACTGACTACAGGAATTAATCAATGGTTTTAAAGAACTCTGAGATATTTTTGTGATTCAATTTCTCCCAATGGAAACATGCTTCTTACCAAACATTAGATTACAAGACTTGACTCACCTGCACGGCGCTGTTGAGGAAGCAGCTGTTCTGACCCGGCTCGTTTAGAAGGCCTTTGGTGGGGGCTAGAGACAGCATGCTGCCCGGCTGGTAGGATTTGGCCAGATTCCCCCCCGGCTTCTTGAAGAACTTGACCCATGCCATTGGATAGGAGGTCTGTCTTTGGACAGAAGCAAAAACCACTTGGCAAAGCAGTGTTGTTGTCGTTTGGCCCCGTGAATAGTAACCCCCGACAGGCTGAGGCTACGTTATTCCGCTAGAAGCAACTACTGTCCTGCCACACATGGACGACTACTATCACCTCTCCACAGTACGAGGGGAACTTAAATCCACTTTTTTGACACACTTGGATTTTGTTTTTGTACTTATATGGTCACAAAAATATAAGAAAGCTGTACAACGTGACGGGCTACAACGTAAAAAAAAAAAAAATGAAATCCTTTCGGTATCGATTGTTAGTTCCGATTCTTCTTAATTGCAAGGGTTTGACTTCTATTGTATGGACATTCTCCAGCCTGAATCATTCTGCGGTGGCCATTCAGCACGTGGGCCCTTGTCTCTGGGGACTCTCCGCATTTCCATGATGTTGCAGAGCGGTCAAATGGTAAGACTGTTCAGCTCATTCGAAGGCTCATCCATAGCAAAGGACTATCCAGATAGCTGTTATCACTGGATGTCAACAGGGTCTGATCTGGAAAAGATAGAGCACAAGACAACTGGAGATGCTCACACTGCAAAGTCATTATTTCACACATACATTATCTAATACCATAACAGCTGTGTGGAACATAAAAAAACATAAATTTGAGACCTTGGACTTTCCCAGTCAGTTAACAGTAATGTTTTCCATTATAGACAACCTTTACCTATTACATCTAACAACTAAGCAACACAGGACACAAGTCAGTAGTGGACTCCACCCTCTTATACTGTACTGTCAACAAAGCTTATCCAGTAACCTTTATGAACACCCTTGTAATAAATGTATTCAGACTTAAAGATTACCCTCTCATTCTAAAAACATTTTTTTTTTTAACTAAACAAAGATATTACTAAAAGAGTACAGTTTACAGAATCAACGTATAGTGGATTACAAAGGCTACACGCAAATGTAGGTCTTGCACAAATCGTCCAAAATTCCAAAGTGCATCAAGAAAAGCACAACGGACAGAGCAGCCACAATACCTGCTTTAAAACCTGAACCTTTGTCATCTCGTCCATTTGAATAGTCATGCCCCAGCTAACAAGTTGAAGGTCAAACAAGAACGGGAGCTTTGCCAAGTTATACGCAATATCATTGGCCCAGTAAACTACGCAAATGAGCTAAAAACACATTCAGCTTGCCTTTCTTCGGGTCAATGTCTCAACACGCAACATGAGGCTATACAGTAGCTCAGATAGCTAAGCCAGACTACTGAGTCTGAATCCCTTTAAATGCAGTTAAACCTGGAAGCAGTGCCTCCCACCCAAAACTGCGGGCAAAGCACAACAAAAGAACATGGATAGGTTTTTAACTTGGATAAGATGTTTAAGGATGTATGTACAAAGTTGTGATAAAAAAAATACACCTCCACAAAAAGATAGTAAACAAACGGAAATGTGACTGAAAACACATAAATAAATAAGTAAATAAAAATATATATGTTTGTATTTATTATAATGGCTTTCTGAAATAGGCTGGGTGATGTGTGTTTTTCTTACTACATGGTCCAAGGTTCTCATCAGAATATGCTTGAAGATTCTTTAGAATGTTTTGATACAGAGCAAACGTTCTGGTTCCCTTAATGCCGAACCCCCCTACTCCCCACCTGACCTTTGACATGGGGCCAATAATGTAGAATACAATGTTTGAATCTTGCCTGACATCTTGCTGGACCCATAATGTTCAAAAAGCTTCATGTTTAACAAAACTGTCCATACTATTCTTTCAGGTACTTTGACAAGTCATGACTGGTGTTTTTGCAAACTTCAGTAACATTTCTGAACAACATAAAACATAGAAAACATTTTTATCAAAAACCTGTACAGCAAAACTGTATTCACAACAACTGAAACAACTCTTAACACTTTCTGCAATGCTAACACACTAACCTAAAGAAGCAAGTGTCCAATGAAATATCAAAAAGTATATTCTGCGTTTAATATTCTTCATAAGAACAAAACAGGTCAGTTGATCTTCATTCTGTACTTCACCAATCCAGTCAATGTAGAGGTGTTGTCCAAAATCAGATATCACATCACAGGCTCTCTACATTTTCTTCAAAAAAATGTCAATTGTGTCTCTAACTTGCAACTACTTTCCATAGCAAAATTTTAAAGCAATCAAAAGTCTGGCGCTGCTAAAGAGCTCTTTAGGATTGGATCCAACTCCTGAAAACCAAGTGTCTTTGGGATTAGATCAAATTTCTGACAACCAAAAGGTCTTTGGGATTAGATCCAACTCCTGAGAACCAAGTGTATTTGGGATTAGATCCAAATCCTGAGAACCAAGTGCCTTTGGAATTAGATCAAACTCCTAGGAACAAAGTCTCTTTTGGAATGGAGTCACAACAGTGACTCCATTCAAATGTGCATATCCCAGTACATGATTACTCACAACCAATATGCTTGGGGAATGATAGATAACGATTGACCAAGCCAGCTAAGGCCATACCTTCCCTAATTTTAATGCCAACTTGTCACATAAATATTGCCATGATGTATCCATTTCCACAGTTCAAAGCCAGGGGAGTTTGGGGTCACAATTCAATATCGCACTCCATGGGAAGACGATACTTCAGAAAGACAAATCCCATGATTGCCTCCATAAAAGAAAGCAATTTACTGGCATCTCAAGTACAGAGCCAAGCCCCTTTAACATTAATTAACTGAATGTTGTTTTAAGTTGGCCCATTCAGCCCAACCATTATTCATAGATATTACCATGAATAAGAGATTCCTTAAGAGAATAAAGCACACAATGCAGTACCTTCAAAATGTGTTAACATTATCATCTCATCTTTAGAGGTAAAAGACTAGCTCTGACACTAATAAAAACGAACTACTCCATAAGAGCATGCATCGGTAGCAACAAAATCAATTCCTAATGCATCAGAGGATTGATATCAAATTACAGTAATCTATTCAATCTGACAGACTGCCATCTTTACTGATCTCAAATCTGAGCTAAATTGGCTTAGACACAACAGACAGCAACCAGAGATGACAATGAATTGTGAAGATGTATGCGTCTCAACATTAGAAAAGGCCAAAGGGTCTTCATAAAGGACACAACGATGCAGCACATGAGCAGCCGATATTGTTCTGACTTGGTCTGGCATTCAAAACAAACAGATTAAATGGCAACTGGAACTGACATGAGAGAGCAATATGACAAAAAGTATGAGGGTTTCAGTGTTAGGGTTTCAGGTGGCTACTGTAAAGTAAAAATGCAGATCATCAATTGCCAGGGGACTTTTAAGATCATGTTAATCAGACAAATGGATGCTAGTGGTTTTAATAACCTCGTGACTGGAGTGAGTAAAGTGAGCTCTGTTGTGTTTGAATTTCTCTTCCTGCTCTCCAATGGGCTAATCTTCCGCAACAAGCTGAGTCATGGCATTGGCCCTTGTGTATGAAGACACACACCCTTCCTTTAGGATGTCTGAGGCATGGGTGACATCATTTCCGCTAGACTCAGTTTATTATTCATTTATTGGGATTATACTAAAGCAATGACTCCCAACCAGTGGTACTATGACCCCAGGAAGGCTTGCACAGGTAAGATACCTCCACGCCAATGGCTGTTGTAGCCTATAAGAAAACACCCAGAAATTGCTATTAGGGTGATCAAATGAATAAATTATGTTCAAAAAGGTATTCAAATGAGACAATAAGGCTTGATTGATAAATTCAATCAAAAAGTATATATTTCTATATTAGGATTTACATCTGTCTACAACATTTTGTGCGCACCAGTTACGGTACACTTGCCTGGTTATCCCAGTAACACATCTATGCGTACACACTGATCACGTTGGGGCCAATGGCTCAGTTCAGCTAGCAACGCTTACAATGTTAGCAAATTTGTTGTATATAGCGTTCCTACTTGAGTTAACCAGCTAACGGTATACTGCAAGGTGATGATTAAAAGCCAAATATATACAACTGTTACAAATTATTTGCCTTCTTTAAAGATTACATTGTGTTTTCAAGCTTTAGTAATGCCTGTGCATTATGTACAATTCTGATAAGGACAACAAGGAAACCAGTGCAATATACAACCTATGGAGAGATGGACCTTGCCTGCTAGACTAGACCCACAATAGACCTTGCCTGCTAGACTAGACCCACAATAGACCTTGCATGCTAGACTAGACCCACTATAGACCTTGCATGCTAGACTAGACCCACTATAGACCTTGCATGCTAGACTAGACCCACTATAGACCTTGCATGCTAGACTAGACCCACTATAGACCTTGCATGCTAGACTAGACCCACTATAGACCTTGCATGCTAGACTAGACCCACTATAGACCTTGCATGCTAGA
>JACXGK010000945.1:0-83307 GCA_016801125.1 Novumbra hubbsi
CCAGACACACACACCAACAACACAAGCCAGACACACACACCAACAACACAAGCCAGACACACACACCAACAACACAAGCCAGACACACACACCAACAACACAAGCCAGACACACACACCAACAACCCAAGCCAGACACACACACCAACAACACAAGCCAGACACACACACCAACAACACAAGGGACGGGCAACACACCCTCGCCGTGCGCCTTCTTAGACTGGCTCTGTTTCTCCCTCTTCTCTTTCCTTCTCCCTTCTGCCGGGCCTTCACCCTCTGGATTAAGCTCTGGCTGGCTGTCAGTTCCCAAGTCAATAGTCTTGGTAGTGATTGGTTGCTCAGGGGCCGGCCCATCTTTAGCATCACAATTTCGTAGCGAGAGCTCTCCCAGGGCGATTTCCTCCAGGGGGTTATCGTGGGCCTCTTCAGCTGAGGAGTTTAAAGCAGCTATTACAACCCAGACGTACAGTACTAAACATAGAGTGGGTCTTGAAATGTGTCATTTGAAAGTGTTTTCATGGCTTCAAAGGTGAGATAAGCAACTGCAGTTCAAGACTGACCAAATTATTTTCTTGTCACTAACCATTTAATGAGCTGTTACTCTGCGATTGAGTAATCAACAGGTCTGTGTCATCAGCCCCAGCCTTCTGCTTGCTCTTCTTTGGTCGAGTGTCCCTATTGGCTATTACCATTTGGGTATCTGCCCTCCTTCTCTGTTGCTTCTTCATCAGAAGAGATCGCTGAGGGAGAATCTGGGGTTTATCTTAATTCAAACATTGCATGTCCTACCTTAATCAGATACAAAAACACTACTTTCATGCAATCACTTGCAAAATATGTTTACCAATGTCTCATATCTTTGACATGTTGTTTGACTAACACTAGTTGTTTCTTTGTTAGACTCACAATACCTCTTAATGTAACATTTTAAATGCACAAGGAAGTAATTTAGGGGATTAAGCTTATCCATAGCAATGTACAGTTAACAACATTAAGTTAATTAATTAACAGGAACATACTTTTTATATTCATTATTTAATGTACAATATGCATAAAAAAGATACATCTATATTTATTTTGATAGGTTCATTGGTGCTTTTATAGACGACTAGTATTAGTAGAGAGAGAGTTGTTCTATTTATTAGACAAGTATTTCTACGTGGGTAAACCACACCATTTTTTAAGTATACTTTCAACAACATTGTCATAAATGCTAGTTAAGAGGAAATATAATCTAATGAACAATTCATTTCCTTACCTGATTGTCCAGTTTCAGTTGACGCAATTCGGGGTCCTCCATGTTTAAAATAATTGTAGTGAAAATAAATCTCCCGTAAGACCGCTAATGACCTTCTACCCAGGAGTTGATGCTATACAACTTGAATAGATTTCTCTAGTCTAAAATGCAACCCGCAGACAAATAGTACCATTAACAAGCACCCTCTATTATCAACATACTATTGCATCCGTAAAACATGAAATGTGTTTTCTTCTATCTCTTTCTATGGCATATGCACCTGCATGCAACAGAAGGTTAATTGGATTAAAAGGGATAATGTTCTTAGACTCCATTGCACAGCACATGCAGGATAGACTGGTGTGGGATAACACATCTAAATAACGACTAATAACAATGAATAATTAAAATAATGTTTAATATTGACAAAAACACAAACATGCATAAAAGAACTGTGATAATATTTAACATTTTAACTATTGATTTAGAAACGCTTTTTTAAACTAACAGCAAAACATATTTTCTTTCTTCCAAGACTTTGAGCATTTGATCAGTTATCCTAAGGGGGGCTTGGGTTTATGTGCGGGGAAAGCGGTGGACCGACCTGACACACGCTTCATTGGTGCCCCATTGGTAGGACAACGTTGTTGCTAGGTCACATGGTAGTGTAAACAAAAGTGCCATCGACTGATGCATGTTTAAGTTTTATCCGTTCATGTTAAAATTTAAGTAAATGCTAATCAGTTTTTTGCATACTTTAGAAACAAATATTGTGCCTTAATTTCAGTTAATTTCAGTGACAAATTCGCAGATAAATGAAATTTGCTGAGAAGATAAAGGTAGGAGAGTCTTTGACCAACTAACTACAGTCAGTACTTAAGCTAGTTAGTTGCTTGCTTTGTTAGCTTCAATGTTACTTTCGTCAATTTTATTAGCTAATGTTATCTGTCAACTGTTCCGACATTGGACATTCTACGTTTAGTTTGCTAACGCATTAGGTAGCTATAGGTTGTTGACTTAGGTTTTTACAGCAATACATTATTTTTCTTCTGTACATTATATTTTATATTAATTAATTGTTTCCTTTCATAGACACCCCAAACCCTAAACCCCAAGATCCTATTATGGTAGGGATCCTACTATGTTTGTCTTATAATTACGGAATTTTACAATACGATTCTATAATAATAATAATAACAACAATAATAGCTAATAATATATATATGTGTGCTACAATAGAGATATATATATAAAAAAAACAATAATAGTTAATAATATATTTGTACTACAATAGGATTATATAATAATAATTTCAACAGTAATAGTTAATAATATATTTGTGCTACAATAGGATTGTATAATAATAATAACAACAATAATAGTTTATAATATATTTTTGCAACAATAGGTATCTATAACAACAACAATAATAGTTAATAATATATTTGTGCTACAATAGGATTGTCTAATAATAATAACAACAATAATAGTTTAAAATACATTTGTGCTACAATAGGATTATATAAAAACAATGGTTAATAATTCATTTGTGTCCTCAGGGCAGATGTATGCCACGACGATATGAAGGGGATTGACAACATCAAGTCCATTCCAGAGCTGGAGAGGTCAGAACAACTCACGTACACACACACACACACACACACACACAAAATCAACTGGTTAAGTGGTTGCTTTTCTCATAAGCCAGATATATTTTTTCTCAATAGACTTTTATGCTGTGTTCTGGGAGTGGACCTTCCTGAACCGAGAAGGGGGGTTCTGCTGGAGCTGTATGTCCACACAGTGCTTTTCTGTAGGAGGAACATCTACAACCGGGAGCAGACTTCTGCCCTCCTGTCCATAGTCAAGAGAATGCATCAGGCCAACACTGGTAACGGTCTCATGGTTCACGTTCAGTCAGAGGAAAACCGCATGGTTGACTTTGCCATGTTAATAACCTTAGATCTCCTGTTTCAGAAACGCCACTCAACGACATGGATCGTTGCTTTGCGTACTGCAGTGAACTTCTGCTCTGTCACTCGGTCAAAGTGAGTTTGTACATACCAAGAAGCAGTACTGTTCATTCCTACATGTATTCATGGAGCCATATCATACAAGCACGCTCTGTAATTCAGTCATGCTTTTCGTATATTTTATCGGCATTCCATTGTCGTTTACCTGCCACAGAGACCTCCGTTCAGTATCGGCCTGTTCGGCTCTGAGGAAGTGACGAGGATATTGAAGCACCTACTCAACACCTATTTCAGACATTACAATCTGTACAAGTACATATTCACCCCTCAGGTAATCTTGACATAACATTTGATGTTACAGAGCCATTATCTTTATATGCATTTGTTTTTAAACAATGCATGTGGTTGAGGCTAAAATGAGACAAGTCAATGCTTTCTTACGTCTCGTAGGTTAGATTGGATCTGTCATTTACCTACTCCGGCATGCCGGGTGAAGACTCTGTCACTGAGGATGCGGGGTCATCAGGTACACTTTCACTGTGCGAAAGCTGATCCACAGCAGCCATGTATACATGGGGATACATCAGGGTTTTGTCTTTGTGTCGCAGATGGGGAGCACGAGGAGGGCAAAGAGACGAACAGTGCAGAAGGAGAGCAGCCTACTGAAGCTGCAAACCCCCCCCCAGAGTTGGTCAAGACCGGTATGCCAATGCTTGTGTGAGCCTTAATACCACCCTCTTGAGCATGTCCCTGTTCTCCATGTGGTGTGTTAAGGGTCGGGCATTTCAAGGATTGCAATATCAGCAAGAAACAATGGCACCTAGACTAGCCTCATGTCAATCAGGGCAAAATGTGATGGCAATACGCTGGGTTCTTAAGTGCAGTTGCAACCTGGGAAATATCCTGTTTGTTAAATGATCTCTCTTCTCTATTAGAACCATCGCCCAAGTCTGACTTGAGGACGATCGTACAACAGGAAATGAGCCAGGAGATTATGCGCATGTCAAGTCAACTACAGCAACGCCTGAAGGAAAGTGCAGATCAGCTGAATAGCGCGCTGACTTTACTGGAGACCAACCTCCAAGGCAAAAAATAAACATCAATACCTGATTTTATCTATTCTTTGGACATTTTGTTCTAAAACCATGGTTCATAACTCAAGGGCTCTCTACCAAGAGCAATGCTTGTTTTCAGTCCAGCCCTTTTATCAGGGGTTGATCTATACATAGCAAGTGAATGCAATTAACTACCAAGGACTTAAAAACCAGCAATAATCATAGAGAACCCTTGTTCTAAGAAGTATTAGTAACATTATAGATGACTGATATTGTCTGCAAAACCAACAAAAAGCATGTATACATATGTGTAGGTAAATTGATATTTTTATTATTATCATCAATAAACCATGTTACCATGTCATACTGGCTTTTATATTTGTAGCTATTGTACAACACATATTGAGGCATGTCACATTAATTCAAGCAAAATAAATTAACTAACTTTAATTGTGTAAATCTCACATTGGAATGACAAGGAATGTTTTTACAATAGCTATTGTATTGCACGACACACTAAACTCAGATGGTAAGGAACTCTAATCCAACTGAGAAAATAAACAATAATTGCATCTTTTCCCATAGCAATTGACAGAATACCAGTGGAAAGCTATGTATTGTTTGACAATCGCTAACTTCCCACTGTTATATTTATATTCTGTTATAATGTATGATTGATAAAAGGTTATGGAACCAACTAAAAATAAACAAAGTAAAAAACAATGCCATGTTAACTCAGAAAGTCTAATTAAAGAATGACAAAATACTTAACCAGACTTAAATGTTAAGAGACATTCAAGCATTAACCATACATATTCATATGTATCTCTTTTGACCTGTGTGCTATAAGTGCATTGAACTGGCTTTGTTACTATTGCATGCTAAAGTACCAGCTGATTTGAGCTGTCACTCTGGAGCCACATAGATCTCAAATCCACTTAACCATAAATAACGGTGACACATCTGCATTATGGATAATATCACTGGCCCCTGATTCAACGTGATCAGCAGTAAACAGAACAGCATATGTACCGAGACCAACCATTAACACGGAAAATAATAGCAACATCCACACACTTATTACATGACATGTGTAACGAGGTTAATACACGTAAGACCTTTAGGTTTCAAAGTCCTCTAAACCAAGAAGCATTCTTTTTGCCGTGTTCTGGAAAAGTGCAGCCCGGTTTTGGCGCTCGCCTTTCTTAACCCAGTGTCCATAGATCCTGAAGGCACATCCGTCGATGAGTTTGCGCACTCCCTTCAGGGAGTAGGGGTCTCTGGCCAGGACCTCGCGTGTCAGTGGCCTTGCCCTGCGGTAGCGACAGTACATTCGAATACACGCCAACACACTGAGGATCAGTACCTAGAGGGAAGGGGATTTGCATTAAGGCACACACAGAGGAACTTTAGTTTGCCTATAACCACTGTTCCCTGGATGTGGGAACAAGGTTCAACTTTGAGTTTGACCAATAGGCATCTTAATCAAATCGGGAAAAAATGTGATAGCCAGATATTAAAGAAAGGCTAAGTGAATCAAGACGTCAATCTTTAGATTCAGAACAGTTCTTCACACGGTTTGTGTGACGAACAGCTTCATTGTTCCTGAAGCTGACAAGAAGCAGTAGGAAGTCTGCTGGTGAATCTCAAAGTGATCATAATCCCAAACTGGTCATGGAATCCTGACGAAACTCTGAGGTTGTCTTCAAAGTAGCGGGTGGGGGTTTAACTAACTTCAGGACATATTTGTGACTTGAACAACGCACTTCACGGGCAACCGTTGCTTAATAAAACCGTTTACAAATCCCCCCTATCATTCAAAATGAAATAATCATCACTAACAACTGAACCTTTAATTACAGACATTGCTTTTTGTATGCGTTACATCTCCAAATCAGATTTGTAAATACTACTAGGTATCTATTGTTTTGTATACAATTCCACAATGCTCCAAAAATAATGCAGTGCCTTGTGGGATTCCATTTGACTAGCACCACTATGTGCACACCCCTACTCATTATGGGGTTTAGGTGTTTCAGCCACACCCGTTGCTCACAGGTGCATTAAATCCAGCACATAACTATGAAAATCTCCATAGACAAACATTGACAGTACAACGGGACGCACTGAAGAGCTCAGTGACTTCCAATGTAGCACGGCCATAGGAAGCCCCGAGTCAGGTTGTGAAATGTCTGCCCTGCTACATCTGCCCCGGTCAACTGTGCTACAACTGTGAAGTGAAAGCGACTATTAGCAACAGCCCAGCCACAACGTAGTAGACCACACCAACACACAAAGCAGGGCCACCAAGAGCTGAAGAAGTGTAGCGTGTAAAAATCGCCTATCATCTGTTGCATCAACAGACACCACAGAAAGGAAGCAAAACCAGCACTAGAACTGTGCGTTGGGAGCTTCTGCGAAAAAGGTTTCAATGGCTGAGAAGACGTAACACAAGCCTCACACTAACATATGCAATGCCGAGCGTCGGCTGGAGAGGAGTAAAGCACGCCGCCAATGGACCCATGGAAAAATTTTCTCCAGATCGATGAATCATGATTCACTGAAGAGTCGTGTTATTTCTACAGGAAACAAAGGCATTCACGACAATTGGGGATTTCCAACATTGCAATGGTCCTCCATCAGTTTGGGGAAGTTTGGGGTGCGCTTTGCGCACATGTTTGTGCGCAAAGCGCCACAGACATGGTTCGGCGAGGATGGTGTATAGGAACACGAGTGGCCTGAACACGAGTGCCCTGACACGAGTGGCCTGAACACGACCTCGACCTTATTGAACACATTGGGGCCGAATTGGAACAGCGATTATGAGTAAGGCATTCTTGTCCGACATCGGTGCCTGATCTAATACTCTTGGCTGAATGGGAACAAAATCCCAGAGACACATCTTGTGGAAAGCCTTCCCAGAAGAGTGGCGGCTGTTATAGCTGCATGGAGGGGGGTCAACTCCATATTAATGATGTCGTGTGATAGGTGTCTAGGACATACTTTTGGTCCTAGACTAGGCTTTATCCGTATCTGCGAAACCAGCCTATAGTTGCTAGCACACTGGCTTCAAGGTCCTGATGGAGGTCAAAGTAGTAGCTACAGACGCGATCATGTTCATATCTTCAGCTTTAGGACACTTGTTTAAAAGTCGCAAATGGAGTGCAGAGGGGGTTGAAATGGCGTTAAGCAGGGGTCCATTTGGGATCTAGCTTGGAGGTTCCTGGAGCTTTCATATTGCATTGCAACAGATGCTGCCCAATGCTTAACACCGCATTGGATTAACAAAATAGAATGTAAATACCTACCTTGAAACCGCTATCTGTCTCTTTACTAAACCATTTTTGAAGGAAGTCACCCCAACCCCCACCCACACCGACACACACACACACCATAGCAGACCTTTCACTTGGCCTTTCTTGAAAGTATGATTGTAAGAGACAGAGAATTAAGTTGAGTTTTACACTCAGTGTCATGCAGAGTGACTGACAGGAACAGAAATTAACCTCAAATCCAAGCACAAAGACTTCAAATCCAAGCACAAAGACGGCATTCCATTTCAAACAAACTCTCTTAGCATAGCATTTTCACTCGGCCCATTTAGAAGACGCAGCTTTACCCTGAAGGTCTTCCGGGGACTGAAGTGGCGCACCTTGTCCTTTTGGTACTCCCTAAAAAAGGAATGAGCCAAGGCCTGTTCTGCCGTGAGACGGACGGTTGGGTCCACCACCAGCAACCTGGTAATCTGGGAGTGACAACAACAACTCAGTAAGGCTGCGTGTCGCCAGTCAACACCAACCTGGATGACACGAGAACGGAATCCACCGCAGAACACACAACCAGACCTCGGAAGCGCCGACTGGGAGGTATTTACAAGGTAACGGGAGGACGTCTCACCAGGTCTTTGACGGTGTCCGACCGGTCGTCCCACTCGGGAGAGCTAAAGTGGTAGCGTCCCTCCATGATCATCCTCAGCATCAGCAGCTGTTTGCGGTGCCAGAAGGGTGGAGAGCCAGCCAGAAGGGTGAACAGGATCACCCCGCACGCCCAGCTAACACCCAGGCAGTCAGTCAACATGTTCAGCTTCAATTTGCACTTTCAGCAGTAGGAATCTTCATTGATTACCGAGATGTTTTAGAATGCCTATATTACAAATAACTAAATGTTATCCGGCTGAATAGGGATTTTTTTTGTTTTAAGACTTACAGGTCTACTTCCTTCCCATAGCCTGGGTGCGTTTCATCCATGGAGCATTTCAGGATTTCAGGAGCCAAATAACCTGGCGTCCCACAAAGCTCTAGACAGTAGGAAATAACCAAGCAGTTGACATTAACCTATCTGGGCGTTCAGAGGTGCACGTCTTACAACTTATTTTTTGGAGTGTCAATCCGAAATAAGGCGGGATCATTTCAATCTTCTCTCTAACCTCTCAGACTTCCCCCAGGTTGAAGCTGGACGGAGAATCCAAAGTCAGATAGTTTGATGTGTCCCTGGTCATCAAGCAGAATGTTTTCAGGCTTCAAGTCACGGTGAACTATGTTGAGGGAATGGAGGTACTGGACAGCTTCCAAGAGACATCGCATCATAGACCTAAAAGAGGATTGAGGGGGGAGAGAGAGACAAGGAGATAAGTGAAAAGATCTGGATGGGATTTTATGAGTCTTGGTTTTGACTAAAAATATCCAGACACTCGCCTAGTTTCCTTCTCACTGAGAGTGACCTTTTCTGTCAGGTAGTCAAATAGTTCTCCTCTCCTCATGCTGGAAAAAAAAAAAAGATAGAAAACCCTAATGCAAAATAACACCAAAGAGACAAGAACAATAAACATTACAAAAACATCCAATAACTAATAAGGAGACATCAATGCATACTTACAGGTCAAACACCAAAAATATGAAGGTTGTTGACTCATAGGAATCAATGAGAGTGACTTGTTGGAGAAAAAAGAAATTAGGAGGAAATTTGTCAGTAGCATATTGCATCTCCAGAAACACAAAACCAAACTGAGGCTTTGGTGAACTTTTGAAGGTAGTACAAACTCACTTATAGAGGAGTGCCCTTTGACCATGTTGAGGACCTGGATCTCCTTCAGTGTGGAGCTCTTCACCTCCTCTAACTGCTGCACTGTCATTTTCTCAGCTGTGATCTCTATAATCTTCACAGCCAACTCCTGCCCCGTGTGCTTGTGCATACATCTGCGAACCACACTACTCACACCCCTGCAAGGACAAAAGAGAAATGGGACGTGGCCAAGTTGTCAGGAATTGTTGTACGTTTTCCACTTTTAATATTGTCTGAACTTTTTCAAGAAGTTCATAAATGATTGTGGGTGAATAGTCTTCCGCAGCACTGTGAACGACAGATCCATAACTACAGGAAGAGTTTGGTTGGAGTCATTGCTGCTTAAGAATGCATTTACATTTTAGATTCTGCAAAGTAGCCATCCTTTGCCTCGATGACAGCTTTGCACACTCTTGGCAAGTAGCTGTCCAAACGTTTTACCGGTAATGTAGCTGTTTGCACAGATGCGCCAAATCCATTTTTTTTTTGCTTTTAAAAACTTTACTGCATATGTACTGATCTGGTGGATTGGTACTGCATAAGTACTGCAAAAGGAAATAACCTTGAATTCAGTTTATTTTAGACCTTTACTAATGCCAGTCACTAAACAACATGAAAAGGTTTTGCAGATACAGATTATGCCTTGTCGAGAACAAAAAAACAAGGTCAATGGAGTTTTCTATTGAACTTTTTTGTTGTTGTCCTGTGTCTGCCAAAGCGGACCATGGGTTGAGTATAAATGCATGCGTGGTGCCATGTTTGACTCAGTTACTTACCTGCCAATCACCTCTTTTGGGTCATATTTCTGGTAGAACTCCTTGGCTCCCACCCAGTCTGGTAGTTCATCTCCAATCACTAAATCTCGTGTCATTCTAACAGATTAACCTATAACATACGAACACACCTATTAGTTATTAGATTACATTTTCAAGTGAAAACCGTATGTGCGACCGTAGGTCGCAACTAATCTAACTAGTTACCTAGAAGTTACACTTTTACATCTTGGAAAAGAGAATCAAATTAATCTTGAAATTCGAGAGAACGGCCTTAGCTGGATTGCCACTTGCCGGCTAGCTACCTCAGACGGGTGGTGATATAGCTAGCTACTCTAGCTGGCTAGGGCTGAACACATCTACCTATTGTAGTTATAACAGTGCACCACCAGCAACTGACAGAGCTAATCTAACCCACCTTGCAACTCATAAAAAGTATGACGTGGGGCGACAACTAGTATTTTTCCATATAGGCGACTTTATCACAGTAAGGTTTGCTAGCCAGCTAAACTAGCTAACATGAATTAGCTGGTTCAGGAGCTTCAGTAATCGTACTTACCAAACACAGTCAAACTAACTACAAAATTGATTTTGATCATCCGACTGACAATACAAGATACCAAACTGATGTGATGCGTTCTTGCATTGCACATATTTCAGGGGTGCCTACGTTTGCTAACTACTATTTAATTGTTTAAATTCTGAAGAGACCTTGCGCATATGAATCGGACAGAGCAGCTAAATTGCTCAGAGATATGAATGTTCTCAAACTTCTTGGCTAAGCTACCAGGATCTATCGCCACCGTGAGGAGAGTGTTAGACGTGTTATGTAATAATACGGTGTCATAGCATTTATCGTAATTTTTTTGTTTTTAACGTGTTGTATAACCGTTGGTATAGAAACAGATAGACATGTATGTATGAAGTAAAAAAAAAACAACAGCTAAACTCTAAAACCAAGGCCTTATATTTTGATTAAATGTTTTGTTCCGTCGGTAGATTTACGGTAACGTACAGGATGTAGCTAAAATTGTTACTGTCGTCATCTCCGTTTAGTTGCTATGTTTAATAAGGAATTATCTTTCTGCTGGTGAAGGTTTGTGATATTTCTTACTGATCCTGAAATAAAAACGTGTTATAATGCTCCCATATATATGATAGCATGTAGTACACACTTAAGTTTGAGGAAATAAGATGAACCATTCAACTCAGTTGCTAATCTTCTAGTTAGCAATCATATAGTACATTTAGTGTTAGCCTGTTAGCAAGTTAGCTAGAATATCTTTGTTATTAAATACAGTACAATTTAGTGGATATGCAACTACCGCTATTTACGTACTTCACTAACAAATCTTGCTTTGATTTTGATGGCCACGCTGTAAGATTACGCCTGAATGATGTGTACTTACATCACACATCAGAAACGGAATAGATAGCTAGTAAATTAGCTAGCGGGACATTTTAATGCATGGCCTTCTTTTGATTGGCTTTTATTGCACAGAATGTATTCGCCAGTTTAATTCATTGTAGGGAATCATCATAGATAATAATAATAGCTTCACAAGATTAGAGACATTTTATTTCACTAGACAGAAGTAATCTAATGACAAAACCTTTAGCTATTTGTGTTAACAAGGGTGGATGATCAGTGTTGTCATAAAAAAAGAACATTATTTAAAGAGGTTCACAATTGAGTCGATTGTCAGTTGATGAACTCTGTTTTTAAAACGAAATGTCTAGTTTGATTGTCTTTGTGCATTAAATCAGCTGTCACTCTATTTGGTTTCAGTAGCAGCAGTGATGTCTGGCACCGGGGGAGGGAAGAGACCCTCAGGTGGGGATAGCCCCCCTGGTCCACCTGAGAAGAAGAGTAAAAAAGAGGAGAAAACCACCACCACTCTCATTGAGCCCATACGTATTGGGGGAGTGTCATCTACGGTTAGCCTGTTCATTTCTGTTCTTCTCAGTGTTGTCGTCCATTTCTAGCCACTTCCTCCTGTATAGTTCTGTATTCCTCATATGGTTTTCCTAATATTTGAAATCTGCAGGAGGAAATGGACATGAAGGTGATCCAGTTTAAGAACAAGAAGCTAAGCGAGCGTCTGGAGCAGAGGCAGACCATGGAGGACGAACTGCGCGAGAAGATCGAGAAGCTGGAAAAGCGACAAGCAACTGATGATACCACATTGCTTATTGTGAATCGTTACTGGTCCCAGGTACATTCAACCCTAAATCCCTTATAACCATAAAGAGCTGCAGAAAATACCTTGAAAGTGAATTAACCTCTTTTTCTAACATCCAGTTGGAGGAAAACGTTAATGTTCTGTGCCAACGCATTGACCCCACCGTGGTTCCTGCACCGCCCACTACGCCCATCCCCACTCCAATGGAAGACGACGGTATGATAGTCCCACCTCCTCCTCCTCCTCCTCCTGCCCCCCTCCCAGCGTCAGAACATGAGGAGCAGCAGCCTCTGCCACCTGACGGTTTGGCTCCGGAACCTCAGCAGGACTTGACAGCAGGTGAAGATTATTTCCTTTTCTCTCTTCTTCTCTTTCACTCTACATGGGTGTGGCTAATACACAGGTTTAAAATAGTTTTTGACAGATTATACCAAAGAAATGTTGGTAGCGCCCAATGACAGTTGTCAATTCTAATGTACAATGTACGTACAGTCAATTCTAATGTACAATGTATGTACAGTTGTAATTCTATGGGGAAATGTGGTTTCTATATTGGTGTGGAAATACTCAGGTTTGTATACACACAAAGCTAATTAATGGTGGGTTATATACGGGGAATCAGGGTACACCATGGGTCTTTCTTACACTTACTGAAAATGTAGAAATATGTGCTGTTTGTTTTGATACCATTTATTTATTTATTTTTACATTAAATGTCTTCTCTTAAGGTTAGTGTAATTTACAATTTTGTTGCTACAGTGTTTGTTATTTATGTTGTGTATTGATTGAAACAAAAAAATTGTAAATTGCCCTCATTAACTTACATTAAACATACATTAACTTGCATGTTTAAAATAACTTCTGTGTTGGGGCCAATTTAATAATGGGTCTTTAAAAGCCCCCCTAACTATGTTGTCAGCAAAAAGTATTTGAGATTTCATTTATTTTAAAACATCACATGAGGATTATTAACTTTTATAATCATTTTGTTTCTTTTTATTTTGGATCCGAATGAGTAACTATAATTCATTATTGGATAACTTCACTGATCTACAAACAATAATACGTTGTTATTTATAATGAAAGCTAAGGTCATTCAGTCACTTGGAGTCATTTTATTCCTCATTTTATTCCTCTCACACTCATATCGTAGGTAATTAACAATTGCGCCTTTTCATAACTTGCCCCAATAAAATACAATGGATATTGTATGATTTATGAATGACAGAGGCAGATTGGAGATCACCTGTATAAAATGTTTATAAACACTTGATATCCAGTTGTCAATCCTAGCAAAGTACATGGCCAATGTACCTGGAAGCGGTGGCATGCTAAATAAAATACACAAATGTGCCAGTAAACACTAGTAAGGCTGAACTTTGAGTAATTGTTGCCTTCTAATTATGTGGGACTTGCAAATTACGGAGATGACAGGATGTCATGCTCTCCTCCTCCGTGTCACACCTATAATTGGAGGGAAACAATGCACGCAATGGTTCAGGGGGCGGGAGAGACACCGTACAGTCTGACAAGCTGTGCTACCCCGTCAGCTACATTTAGCGATAACTAACTAGCTGTGTGAGCGACAGGATCGTGTTCTGTCAACAGGTAATTCAAAACGTCACATGTAGCCAGAATGTCGCCTGGCCGTTGTAGCACAGCGGTGTTGTTCACCGCGCAAAAAGTTGTCTAAAATGTCAACGAACATTGTTAAAAGCGTCTTTTAAATAGGCCTTGTGCCGTATGCCTCAAGTGTGCTGTAAATGAGTTCCTGCTTCTCCCGGTCTCAACCGCTGTCCTATCACTGGTTTCGCAGCCCCGCCCCCGGCCCCCCTCGGCGACAGCGCCAAGGCCCTCCTGGCCATCCTGGACAACAGCAGCGAGGAGGAGCTCGGCCTGCAGCTGCAGCACCGGATGAGGTTCAGCAAGGAGGCGGCCGCCTGCATGGTCTGCGCCTTCGACAGGCTGCACGGTCGCATCGACAGCCTCTGCACCCAGATCCAGTCCGCCGGTAATTATTTCCTCCCGCTGGGGGGGGGGGGGGGGTCGAACCTCCCCACCGCGACGGTCACTCCGGTGTGGTGATAGTTCCGGATGAACGCATCGGCCGTGTTTACTACATTATCCCTGTTGGCGTAACCCCAGTAACCGCGTTGTCCCCGGCAGTCTGCCAGGACGAAAGCCAGGAGGAGCGGCTCCGCCTGAATCGCACTCTGCTGCAGGAGAACGGACGACTGCAAGACTTGGCCTCCAACCTGCAGGGGAGACACCACAAGATGTCTATGGAGGTACCAAGGCTCGCTGTGTGTGTGTGTCTGTCTACGGTTATTCTTGGGTTACGGTCCGGGAAGGAAGGGCACGTAATAAGGTCAGGGCCATTTGTTTTTTATGGTACTACGCTGCCGGTTCTCACTATGAAAACAAAGGTCCCACCAACGCGGGTGTGTGCGTGGACTGGGACAGCCCACGTCACTTATGGCGTCTTGCCTTGGTGTTCTCTAAATACAATGTGTTATATTGCCCATCGGAATTACTAACTACACTTACTTACTCCGTAATGTTCTGGTGTAATGCCGGAGCTAGCAGTAGACTTAAACGTTTAGGGACAAAACGCACAACCTATCGTAAGTTACATGCTATGTAGAATTATAAATGCAACGTGGGTCGAGCGTGTCATTGGTGATTATGAGATTTCAGGGGTGAATATTTATAATACACTTGTGTTTACCGCCGAGTTACCGTGCTGATACTTGACTACAGCGTGAACCCGTCTGGGCGGTGTCCTTATCGCCCGGGTTACCCTCACCTCCACACTCTTTCAGTACAACGAGCTTGTGGATAAGGTGACCTGCTCGGAGACCAAGGTGTCTGAGATGGAGACGGCGGTGGAGGACCTGCAGTGGGACATCGAGAAGCTCCGGAAGAGGGAACAGAAGCTCAACAAGCATCTGGCTGAAGCACTGGAGCAGGTGTGTGTACGGCTATGCGTGGGTTTATGCCCAGTGCTCGGCGCGTGTGTATGGAAGCCGGTGTGTGTAGTGCTTTGCTCCTGCCGACAGGCACCAATGAGGCCAGATTCCAGTGCCGGAGATTTCCATGGACCTCACAACACAATAGTGTCTTGGTTTGTTAGGTGACAAGGTGGCAATCTGATGTGTATTGCGGTTTGGATTTTGTCATTTCATTACTTCCAAACATTAGGCTCTAGTTGAGGGACAATAGAGCCATGAGAAGTGGCAATAAAAGCTTGAAGGCAAATTCCTTATTCAGGCTCATTTGTTTTAACAAGAATAAGCTGTGAAGTACTGGAGTTTTGGTGCAAGTAAGCCCCCCAAAATAGTATTGCGAAGGTATGAAAACAATTCTGAAATACAGCCCCCAACCCCCCCCCCCCCCCCCCCCCCCCCCCCCCCCCCCCCCCCCTCTCATTTGTGGATATCTGAGCGTGCAGCCAATCAATATGCGTTGTTTGGCGAGTGTGTGTCATGTGGTTGTGCTGTTTCTAGTCATGTGATGTGTTGACGACTCTAACCACGGTGTACCTATGCCCTAATGTCTGGCTTGGTGTCCCACCGAGTCTACAAGCTGAACGCCTCTTTCTGTTGGTTCCAGTTGAACTCCGGCTACTATGCCACCGGCAGCTCGGGGGGGCTACCCGGGGGTCAGATCACCCTGAACATCCAGAAGGTGAGTGCCGCCGCGTCTCCGTCGTCCGGCCATTCCGCTCCGCCCTCTTCTCCGGCGGGACGTCCGTGTCCCGTCAGCCGCGGGGCCAATCTAACGCCGCCGTCCGCTCTGTCCGCCAGTTCGAGAGCCTGAACACGGAGCTGGAGCAGAACCAGGAGCTGGCCAACAGTCGCATGGCGGAGCTGGAGAAGTTACAGCAGGAGCTGCAGGAGGCTGTGAGGGAGAGCGAGAAGCTCAAGGTACAGTCAGAAGGAGAAGCGCGTTCAGGCACACGGGGCGAGTGGAGGTCCGAGGCGGGGGGGGGGGCGGTTGTCTCCCCCGCCGGAGCTCTCGATGGAGTCTCCGCTGGCTTCTTGTCTGACTCCCACCCGCAAATGTTATTTCTGCTCATTCTGTCGTCTGAAAAGGGGTATGCAGTATATGGACCGATCCCTCAAATGGTTCTTCCATGGTGTCCTTGTGACAGTGCAACGGCCGATAGTAGAGTACGGGAATAATTGTAATTGGTACACGTCGCTAATGAAAATAAACGGGCCTGTATTTGCAGTGTTTACACATGTATTTGGGAGGAGCGGGTCATTAAAATGTGCAGTGGTAAATAGTGTTGTAGGCATGGGACAAGGCAACTTTCCTGGCGGCCACAGCCGTTTTATGGGCGAGATCACAAGTTGAAAACAATTCTCACATGGCCCGTTATATTGAGCTATCAATATTATTGGATTACATCAGCTGATGGATTCGATGTGGTTGGAAAGAAAGCAGGGGGTTGTGGTGCAATAGAATAATAGAAATGTGTTGCATAACTTATTAGGGGTGGGGTCATTCGCAGACTGAGTAAAATAAATGCGGTGTATATTTCTTTTCTTCGTTCGACGTGTAACCTAAACAATAGCCTATCATTTGTAGGAAGTTAACCTGCAACAGTGCAGTTCTGCCCAGACAGACTAGGCTGTTTTAATCGAGACCGCAAATAGGATACCGAGGAGAAAAAAGGAAGCAACAACTTTTGGCAGGTGTGAAGTTCTGACAAAGACTGTAAAACAAAGCCTGTAACATGCCTGTAAAACAGAACAACAACCGTTTCAAAACGTTCTTTTGATCAAAGAAAACCCAACGTAGTCTGCCTGTCCATTACCACACTCAGCATGGGACATGCAGGCGAGCTGGCAGTGGACCTTTGTCCCTCTAATGTCCCTCTAATGTCAAGGCAGCCAACCGCTAAATAAAATACTCTTAGAGGCCAGTGAGCCAGCTACGACTTATGTTCAGTGATATGCCTCGTTCCTGCGATGCAGTGAGTCCTGGATAGTCCCCAGACCTCAATCCAATCAGAGCACCTTCGGAATGAGATGGAAGAGGTGCAGCTTGAACGTGGAACATCCCCGTTGGAACGTTTCTAACATCTTAGACTTGCCTTGGAGAAATTTGGGCAGCTCTGGGACTGGGTACAAATCATCCCATTTGCGTCTCACTTCGCGATGTTTCACTAATGTCGTGTATTTATTAGATTACTGTTTGTTCGATCACAACTTTTGTTTCTTCAACTCGTCCTCAATACATCTTAGTTTGCGCTTTCGTCGTACTCACCTGCTTAACTCCCTCCCAGCTGGACCTGAAAAACATCCCAGAGGAGGTGGTGAAGGAGACGGTGGAGTACAAGTGCCTGCAGTCCCAGTTCTCCCTGCTCTACAACGAGTCTCTGGGCGTGAAGACCCAGCTGGACGAGGCCCGTGCCCTGCTCCTCACCGCCAAGAACGCTCACCTCCGGCAGATCGAGCACATGGAGGTCAGGCTGTTTACAAGAAGGTTTTACTCACAATGAGATCCGCAGGGGGGGGGGGGGGTTGCCTCCCTTAGTTAGATGCAGTGATCGGCGATCTGGAGGAACGAAAATGGAACCAATGATATATGCGAGTGCTGATTAGGTATAAACACTTCAGTCAGACAGTATTTGTATTTGTTTCCCTGTCTGTTGGCTGCATATCAGTAATCCCGCTTGAGTGTTTAGATTGATGGGGGTTTGTGTTGTGACAGGCTAGACTAATAAGGTATGCGTAATTGAAAGGGAACGAATACTCCTTAAACCAACAGCTGGCATGTATACGACAAATACTTGTGGAGTACTTGCGGTTGGAAAGGTATTTGCAGCAGCCGGGGTTACGACGGCCCAGGGAGCTGACTAGCTCTGCATTCCACAGCTCTGTGTCACTGCCATGGCAACAGTGCCGTGTGTTTGGGCAAAACACCACCGATTTTGTTGTAAGCAGTAACAGACGGGGCTCTTTTATACGCTCCGAAAACGAATATGGCTTTACGGCCTGCGGAAAAAAAGCTGTCCAGAACCGGGCGACGTCAGAGATTCAGCGCGGTGCCGCGTTTTGACGGGGCGTCCACTAAAACCCCGGCGTTTGCCTGTGCTTTCAGAGTGACGAGTTGTCGCTACAGAAGAAGCTCCGCACGGAGGTCATCCAGCTGGAGGACACGCTGGCCCAGGTGCGCAAGGAGTACGAGATGCTGCGGATCGAGTTCGAGCAGAACCTGGCGGCCAACGAGCAAGCCGGTACGGCCTCCCGCCCCGCCGTGGAGTTTCTGTCACTAAGGTTTTCCACTGAAAGCAGACGTGTCTCAGTCTACACGGCCCGTAGCCGGCCAAGGTTTCTCGACGAACGTTTTTTTCCACCGAAAGCGAAGGTTTATCAATAGACCTTTTCTACAGAAAGGGGCGAGGCACTCCCGAGTCTTCAGAGGAACGGACGCCCGTGACGTCTGCGCGCGCTTAGTAATATCGGCTCGCATTTTGACATGTGTTTTTTGACGGTGGGCGTTTTGGGGAGGAACGTCTGGGCTTGTATGGCTCACAAGCCTGGTGAGATTCGCCACGGCGGTTCGTCGAATTAGCCAGAAACAACGTGACAGCCTGGCTGCGAAAGTCAGCATAATTGTTTCCTCATCGGCGCCCTTTTCCCCTTTGATCGCACCCCCCAGGCCCCATCAACAGAGAGATGCGCCACCTCATCAGCAGCCTCCAGAACCACAACCACCAGCTGAAAGGGGACGTTCAGCGCTACAAGAGGAAGCTCCGAGAGACACAGATGGAGATCAACAAGGTTTTTCAGACGAATTTCCTGCGATTTCATACGGCGGTTTTTCAGCTGATTTTCAGGGGCTGTGGGTTATAAAAAACAAAAACAATACTAAGTTCACCATTTGGGGGTTATTCAGATGATGTATTGTTTTATTCATACGGGGAAAACAAACTGAGACCGAGGTCTCGTTTTTGCGGTGGTGTGAAAACGAACAATAAAAAAAACACGAATAAGACCTTTTAGGAACAAATTTAGAAAGCAAGTATTGTGACACAGTACTTTGATTTTCTTGTGATTAGATGTCCCAAACATTGTTTAGCATATTTCTGCTGCAGAGGGTCAAGGGAGACATTATTAAGAGTATCATTATTTTCCATTATCAAAATGTTTTCGTGCAGTTCCACACACTTTGCCACGGGAATCGGGGGAAAATGTGCCATTTTCGATGTTGTCACTTTTCCATCACTGTCTGGTTTTCAGTTGCGGTGCCAGAGTGGTGACACTGGGCTTCTGTCGCTGGAGGAACCAGTGAGCGACACTCTGGATGTGAAGAAAGAGGAGGATGAAGACCAGGAGGAGGAAGAGGAGAGGAGGAGGGAGCTGGAGAGACAGCGAGCCCGCGAGAGAGAGCGGGAGGTTGAGAGGGAACGAGAAAGGGAACGAGAAAGGGAGCGACAGCGCAGCGAGGAGTTGAAGAGGAAAGATTCAGACACTCTGAAGATGTTGAGGGCCGAACTTAAGTACGTTTCTGTTTTGGCTACAGAACACCCATGTCACCCATGTCCCCGAAGACCTACGATAGAAAACGATTGGCACCTCAATGTGTTGAGAAACCAACAGATCTCATTCTATAGTTGTCTGTAGGGATGGGAAGGAAATACGGTTGCGTGTTATTTTGCGGTTCAAAAATACCACGAAATGCACCGTGAGTCAAGACGGCAAACCATGAGATAAAGAAAGATAAAAAAATAAAAGACAAAACTGTGCATATTTTTGGCATGACACAAGTGCTTCTGGTAAAATCTAAAGAAGCAGACTGTCTGGTGGTTGCCATGCACCGCAGCCGCCATGATACACTTACCCGCCACACAGATATCCGTCTGGTTGAGCTGCCATTCAAATAAGTTAAAGGTTGATCCAATCGCAATCAAGTTTATCTAATCAAACCAACAATGCAAACCAAAACGTGCTGTAAGTTGCGCAACAGCAATCCAACAAACAGATCAGTAGCCTAATCACAGCTGATTTACACAAATGAAATCGATTTTAACAAAAGATTCATTGCATAACCGGTCCTCAATGCTGAATGTTCCCAGAAAAAACCTATTCATCTGCTAGACCACACCCAGAATTCATTAGTGCTGTGATGTTCCTGCTTAAACGGCCTTCCCGCTCCAAACCTAAGCCTCAGACCGATTAGCCATGAAGCTTGCGGGATCAAGGGACTGGGCTAGGCTAGTTTGATCGTATGCAACATTGTAATTGAATTGGTATCCTTTTTTTTTGGACCAAACTGTGGCTGAACCGTACTGTGAGCCCTGAACCATGAGGCGAACCGAACCATGAGATGGGTGAACCGTCCCGTCCCTAGTGGATCCACTCTATAGTTAGGATGTGCTAATTATCCTGCTTTACATTTTCTATTCCTCTCAGGAAAGCCCAGGAGTCCCAAAAGGAGATGAAGCTGCTGTTGGACATGTACAAATCAGCTCCCAAAGAGCAGAGAGACAAAGTGCAGCTCATGGCCGCGGAGCGCAAGTCTAAAGCCGAGGTTTGTCCGTCCCATCCTCCCAAGTCCCATCCTCCCAAGTCCCATCCTCCCAAGTCCCATCCTCCCAAGTCCCATCCTCCCAAGTCCCATCCTCCCAAGTCCCACCCTCCCAAGTCCCATCCTCCCAAGTCCCATCCTCCCAAGTCCCACCCTCCCAAGTCCCACCCTCCCAAGTCCCACCCTCCCAAGTCCCACCCTCCCAAGTCCCACCCTCCCAAGTCCCACCCTCCCAAGTCCCACCCTCCCAAGTCCCACCTTCCCAAGTCCCATCTGAACCCGTTTCTTATCGTTCCGAGTATTCATAGAAGATTGTTAATGTGGCATTTTAATCTACCCGCCACTTCAAACTGTTTAGTCCCCGTTACTTCTCACAACCCCCCCCCCTCCGCGTTCCAGGTGGAGGAGTTGCGCGTGCGTGTTCGAGACCTGGAGGAGAGGGAGAGGAAGGAGAGCAAGAAGCTGGCCGATGAGGACGCTCTCAGGAAAATACGCGTCGCCGAGGATACCATCGACCACCTCCAGAAGAAGCTCACGGCCACCAAACAGGTACCGTCCATGAGCCCTGTGGGGGGCGAACACGTGTTCAGGGTTAGCTGCAGCATTCCGCCTCAGCGAAATGAAACCGTGTCAACGGCAAAATGAGACAAATGACGACTGTCCCCTCCTTGCCCCCCCCCCCCCCCACCACCAGGAGGAGGAGGCCCTGCTGAGTGAGATGGACGTGACGGGCCAGGCCTTCGAGGACATGCAGGAGCAGAACAGCCGTCTGATGCAGCAGCTCAGGGAGAAGGACGACGCCAACTTCAAACTCATGTCGGAGCGCATCAAGTCCAACCAGATCTACAAGCTGCTGAGGGAGGAGAAGGAGGAGCTGGCCGACCAGGTGCTCACATTCAAGACCCAGGTGAGGCAGGAGGCTGGAGGATGGACCGTCAGCGTTCTGTGCGTTGGTCTCCATGGCAGCTTGGAGAGCCGTGAATGAGGATGTCTAACGCACGTCCTCGGTTCTGTTTGGCCCATGTTGTGCATCGCGTTGGCTACGGGAAAAACGACATTATATTGGTTTTTCATGCTCCTTTAAACAAGCATGTGACTAAGAGATCTGTTCCTCGTTGCTCTTCAAAGGTGGAAGCCCAGCTACTGGTTGTACAGAAGCTGGAGGAGAAAGAGGGCGTCCTCCAGAGCTCACTGGCCGCGCTAGAGAAAGAGTTGGGAGTCCGCACACAAGCACTAGAACTCAACAAGAGGAAGGTAGGAAACCAGTACCTCGAGTCCAACTGCTAGCAACCAGTTAGATACTCTCAAACTCCCTGTCTTCCACTGTTAAAGGTAAAGGTGCTGCACAGTCTGTATTTTTTTAATTCACTTTTTTTTAAGTGCTAGGCTGTAATCGTGGGATGTTGTATGTGGTAAAGAAAGTTATTGTGCCCACGTATAGTTTCCGCCAAAGCGAATGACATTTCAATCTTTTTGTTTCAGCGGTGGACTTCATGTTAAATATCGAAGTACCCTGGAATTTGGATTTACTACCCCTCAAACTTACTATTACTACTAGTCCCAGTACTACAACTTCTGCTTTCGTTGATAATACCACAAAAATAGGACAATTCGACCCCTTGTTTCCTTAGTCAACTGTAGCATTCTGTTAGGAGCGTCTCTTTAGGGTCTCTTGCCCCTTAATGTCCCCAGGCGGTGGAAGCTGCTCAGCTGGCGGAGGACCTGAAGGTGCAGCTGGAACACACCCAGTCCAAGCTGAGGGAGATCCAGGTGTCCGTCTCAGAAAACCGCACCGCTAGAGAGAGGGAGTTGGGTAACCTCAAAAGAGCCCAGGTACCTACGGCCACTGACAAGTTTGCATTTTCTATACATTTAGCCTTCTTTTAAAGGGATAGTTTGATTAAAGAAAATCGGATTTGGGTGAAATCCCCTGGGTTATGTCTGAAGTAGGAATGTTGCAATTCATTGAGTGACTCAAGTAAAAACTTTTTTTTTTACTACCGCAATGCTTCTATTAAACAATGGGGATAGACTCTGACGGTTGAGGACAGTCTCAATCCTAGCAATATTATGGCAAAAGATGGCCAAGGTCTGGGAACATTCAACCTGAAGGTAACTAGGTTTTCTGTGGCTACTGCAAGAATGAACTTGTTTCAAAACCGCACTTTGTCCACATTTGAAGAGGATGCATTCATGCAGAAATCAGAATCAGAAATACATTTAGCTACTTTAGCCATTTGGGTTAGCTAGGTAGCTTGCTGTAGTATTTGCCTAAAGTGTTTGTGCAGCCTTTCCCATGAGTTCTCTCATGGTAGGTGATGCATGTTAGGCGTTTTCATTGGAAAACGATGTTCATATCAGTTATCATATAAGATTTTGATAAGATTTAAGATAAGATTTTGTACAGTTTTGCAGAGATGCCCAAACATGTGATGAGATTAAAACAAAAAACTACAGTTGGCATTGTTTACCTCAAATAACATGTCAATGTTGTCTTCCCTTTGAGAATGTTTTTTATATTCATATTTTCAATTGTTTTTATACTTCCTATGTTTGCCGCATAGTTTTGGATTCAATCCACATCTATTTTCTGCCCAAAGGCAAATATAGCGTTAACTTCTTAGTATTCTCAGATGGCTAAAATAATGCTACAATTCTAAAAGTAAAAAGACATTGTTACACACAAATTACCAATATTTTATTTTGCTATTTTACAATCTGAGTCAATACATCATTTGCTTATTATAACATAACAAGGCAGCTACTACTTGGCAACTATCTGGTCTTCACTCGTTGTTCTGGGTAAATGGATCATGGTCTTCCAGTGTGAAATGTTAATATATATTATCTTATATCATGTTGGCAACCTTCTTGTTTGGTACCTTAACATCATGGTATTATGGAAAAGGTTAACAGATTTGGTAATTATGGGGGATAGGACACTTTATAGCACAGTCTTAACTTTGATCTAACCAAGTAAATATTTGTCAAATCTTACTTGGTTTATTTATAGTAATAGACACAGAATAAGTCTGACATTGAAAAATATGAAATTGCTGCTAGTGTGACATTTAATTGGTTTTGAATTAGTTTGTGCTTGCAATACAGCTTTTGTTATATCGGGAACACGTTTGCAATTAATGAATCGTGGAATTTGAGACCATTGGCAAATATAATTAAAGGTCAATCTATGCCTTTTCTCAGTCCTGTTGCTCTAAAAGCCATTAGTGAATGCAGTGGGCTGTGTTAACGTATCTGTGGCCTATAGGAGGACCTGTCCAGGCTACGACGGAAACTGGAAAAACAGAAGAAGGTGGAAGTTTATACTGATGCCGATGAGATCTTGCAAGAGGAGATCAACCAGTACAAGGTACCCCCCCCACCCCTATCACCCCACTAAATAGAGCTCTTGATGAAAGAGCCTTTTTGTTTTCCGATCCGAATTGACCAATCCCTCCTCTGCACACGTCGCAGGCCAAGCTACGCTGTCCGTGCTGCAACACCCGCGACAAGGAGACGGTTCTCACCAAGTGCTTCCACGTGTTCTGCTACGAGTGCCTGAAGACGCGCTACGACACCAGACAGAGGAAGTGCCCCAAGTGCAACTGTGCCTTTGGGGCCAATGACTTCCACCGCATCTACATCACCTAACGGGGTTGGACGGAGAAAAGGACAGAGAATTGGACGGAGCCAAAGGAGGGAAAGGGGGATGGAAGTGAGGGTGTGGTTGTAGAGATGTCTGGCGTAGGTTATTTTTTTTTTTCCCCCTCAGTTTTAATCTCCTTTTGGAAAGACTTTCTTATGTTGCATCATTGCTGTATGGTGCTAGTGACCAAATGGATCGATAGACAAGAGTGATTGGTTGAGAGTGATGATGTATGTTAGCTAGGAGGTAATAAAAACAGACGTGCTTGTGTGTATTCCTACCTATGGATTTTGTGTATCGTTTTTCTGTCCCATTGGGTTTGTTTGGTCAGATCTCACCCATGCAGTCTTTCTGAACTTCTAGCTAAGCCTATTTTAAATGATATTTTTTATTCTTCCCAAAAGTTGTGGCACTAAGTATGTCAGACTTCCCCGGAATCATAAATAAGGTAACCTGGTTGTTTTAGGTATTCTAAGAAATGAAAACCATTCTCTAACAGTGAGATTTACTCAATAGACACCAGTTGCTATGTTGAATTCAAACAGTGATTGTTTCCTCTCAATTTAGTAGAAATGTAGTTTCAGTATCAAAATGCTCACATCGTGCACCAAGCCTGTTGCCAGCAGCTAGAGCAACTCACACATATATGCAGATTTCTGTGCCTCATTACAGATGACATTTCAGTGGAATTGCTCATGAGTGTCATACTAAGTAGTCTGTCCAACCCAGGTCCTCTAAGAGTACTTAGCTAAAGGTTAAGCGAACATTCAAGTCTCAAAACATCTGTTACATCCATATTCTGCTTTGGTGGAAACTCTACCCACAATTTTTGGGCCCAGCATTTCAAAGGCTATCTATCAGATTTTTTACTTGGATTTAATGCGTGGAAATATAATTAATAGATGTGCCAGGGACTTTTATACAATATTTTTTTAGTAAATCTATACAACTTTTATCTAATAAATCAACTGGCCCCTAATGATGTTGGATGTATGTATTTAATTCCTGTTTAAACACACTCGGGAGATAATGTAAATAGCAAAAAACATGTCATATTTCATGCACCGGATGAAAATTAGACCTAATACTGCTCTGTAAAAATTAAGGTAACACTTAAATCACAGTATATTTCTTGAAAGAGAAATATACTAAAGATCAAAATCTTTACTGTACATTGTATAATTTTTGAGAACGTGAAAATGATGTAACAACATTCAATGCAAACCAAAATAACTAACCGATTGTGGGCTAGATTCAAACTCACACCAAAAAACAATGCTATTGAAATCACATGCTGTTTCAAGTTGTGTAAATGTCATCATAATTGTGACTCCATGTGTTCATGGCCCATGTGTCCATGCCCTTCTGACAATGTCACTTGCCCCGATGCATAACGTCCCAGCGGTTCTCAATTAGATTCAAGTCTGGGGAACGTGAGGGCCAGTCTATGGCATCAATGCCTTCGTCATCAAGGAACTGCCTACATATTCGGGCTACATGAGGCCCGGCATTGTCCTGCACCAGGAGGAACCCAGGGCCCACTGCACCAGCTTAAGGTTTGACGATGGGTCTGAGGATTTCATTGCGGTACCTAACAGCCGTCAGGGTAGCGTTGTCCAGCGTGTGGAGGTCTGCGCCACCCTCCAGGGATATATGCCTGCCCGGACCATCGCCAAATCTGTCATGCTGGATGATGTTGCAGGCAGCGTAACATTCACAATGGCGTCTCCAGACTCTCACGTGAACCAGCTCTCCTTTGTGAAGAGAACGAGGTGCCAACGGCGGAACTGCCAATTCTGGGGTTCTCTGGCGATGATGGGCTGAGAGCACTGGTCCCACTAGAGGACGTCGAGCCCTCATCCCACCCTCGTGGATTCTGTTTCTGACAGTTTGGTCCAAAACATGCACACCGGTAGCCCACTGAAGGTCATTTATTAGGGCTCCGGTCCTGCTGCTTCATTTCCTTTCTACAGCCGTGTCCAGCTTTCCTCGTGTAACAGCTCTTCTCCTGGTATCTCCTCCGTGCCCTTAAGACTGTACTGGGGGTGACAGCAATCCACTTTAATTTGCACAAGAACAGGTGACATTGATTAACTACTGCTTATGCTTCCTAACTGAACAGATTGATATCCCTAAATGTTATTGACTTGGTGTTATACTGTGATGGTTACATGTTAATTGTTTTGAGCAGTGCATGTTGATGTAATGTTTGAGCTGTATGTCTAGATATTTGGATGGTTAGAAATTAGTGGGAGGTGTGAACACTGATCATTTTGTATTTCAACCTTTTGAGATTTTCCAGTAAAATGTTCACTTGTGCATCTTTGACTTTGTATTAACCTAATCGTCTGCTGTCTGTAGCTTTTCTGAGTCATGTGGGAAGTCTGTGATTGTTAAACTTTTGATTTTGCTGAAAACAAAAGCAGAAGCGACTAAATATTGTGAGTCAATGAGATATGCCTTTCCCACGTGTGCTTGTTACATTTGATTGCTCAATACTGTGAGAATATTGATTTGTGGTGTTTGGAGGTGTTGCTACTTCCTGAGGATGGAGACAACAAGCCCCAGAGTTCTAATATGATGGTATGACGGGAAATGTGAAAATGCACCAAGCAAAAGCTAGAGAACTTATTCACATGAAGCAAGTTAGTGTTCCTCTTTAATTCTCCCAGTAGTGTTTTGTAGAAAATACAACTTTGCGCCACTAAAGTTCCCTATTTGTGACGTTTTAAACAACCCTGTACTTATTCAAAAACAGTTTAAAGTGCTGTCCTCGACTGTTTATGGGATCCAGTCCTTAGCCAGATGCTTGTGTTTTTTGGCATTACTTGGTGAAATTACGTAGGCAGGCGTGGTAATAACAATGAGAACACTATTAATTCCAGACCGTACAGATTTCACTATCCTAAATTGAGTACGGGCAAATCAGAAAGGGCGTGGCAGTGGTATTTTGTCCCGTATGGTTGAAAATACACATATTGAATGATATCTAAAAATGTCTTGATGAACTACAATAAACGAAAGTGAAAAGTTATATTATTCGTACGTTTCCTGTCGGGACTGCTGTGCTTCGTGCGTAGCAATACACTGAGAATTTGAGTACAGTACATAGGAAATGACTCATAGGAGTTGAACTGTTAGCGTGGGTGTGTGCTCTATTAAAACAAGGCTCAGACTACTCCGGGTGACTCATTGTGAGGCTTGCTTTTCCATCGTGAAAACCCACACTGGCTGTTCATCTTATGAACTTTCGGGAATTGCGCTGAACGATGGCTTCAGACATTCTCTGTGCGCTTTATGGATTTATTATTGTGACTGTTGCGTATTTAAACGGAGTGAATGGTCAAAGTAAGTGAAATACTTTTTAATACTTTTATTAATTTAAGTTATTCTATATAATTTCTTCATATGAACTAAACTGTATAATGTCAAGAAAAAAAGCGTACACATAATCAAGATTCATTTAAAATGCCGAGGAACTTTTTATCCGACATTAAGTCGCATGGGAATTCGTGTTTCATTGAACATGATGGAATCATTGCAAGGCCACTCAAATGGAGTCTGATCAAAGGGTTGCTTACGGAGTTGCTTCCTCTACCAGCTGCCTTCTCACCGGTTCCGCATTCCAATCGACTTATTTCACTGTCTCGGTGCCCATGAGTGAAACAAATGCAGACCTGTTTGAAAGGTGCCTTTGTGGTTTGCAATATAAAACAATACATACCACTTATTTTATTTTTAAATGGATACATATAGTCTTTATTTTAAAATAAACTCGAGCTGACCAATCAAACATCAATCGGTGTATTTTAATGGATGACCTTTGGCATTCTAAACAATTTGTGAACCACAGTACGAGTTCGATCTTTGTGCCACTTGTGAAAACTAGCTGGGAACTCCATGGGACGATGCATGGTCGAACCCCAGTGTCATCAGCAGGGATTCCCTTGTCTCATTGGGCTCGATCTTCAGCGTGTCTTAACATAAAGTAATCCAATTGACTTTCTGATTCATTAGAAATTTGGGAGAGAAAAAATAAAGTAGCAATAATAAATAATAAATTCCATTACGTTAATGAATTCCTTTATTTAATGTCCCAGCAAACAAATGTTGGTTCCCATTTTACGTTTACGGTTTACCAAACCTTCTGGTTCCCTTGAAGGTTGTATCAATGTTTCCAAACTTTTCCCATGGATGTTTATTAATAAAACAACAACACTAAGATCCTTTGTTTGGGAATGTTGTATGAGAGTTCAGGGAACATTCCGTTTTTTTTATTGAAAGTATACATTATTAAGAATGTTTTCTAAAGGTTACAAAGCTTGGAACCTTACCAAAAAGGTTTTCTGAATGTTGCAATTGCTCCCAAAACGTTTCCATGGATGGGCATCTTATTTTAATAAAACAATTGGCTAATTACCAGGAATTATCAAATATTTTGAATTCAAGTATCAGTTGCACTTTGGCCTTGAGTCTGGCATTGTTGGGGCCTGGCATCTTTTCGGAAGAATGGCTCTGACTTCAATGGTTGGACACAGCAGTTCCAAGTTCCTATTTCCTACAAGCATGTGTAGCTAGCCTACATCAGGCTTTTATCAGTTAATCTTCAAGAATAAAAAACATATGTAGTTACAGTAGATGGCCCTTTTATATATAGTTCCTGTGTTTTTATCCAGTTACATGCAGTCGTCATGTACGGAGTGCTGTCGTCAATGCTGTCTGACAAAGTTGAGAATCCTCCATTTCTGATGACGTATATTACCGGCTTCTTTGTAAATTGTCTTAGCACGGAAACACCAAAAGAGTGTTTGATATTGCAGATGCTTTGGCTGATCTGTCTTTAGTTTCCGGCACATTCATCTCACAACTCTTACTATTTTGTATCATCCATCATGACCGGTTTAGCAGTGGGCAGGCATATCCTTGAAGGGTTGCATAGACCTCCACTTGCTAGCCAACGGTAGCCTGACTGCCGTTAGTTACCGGGATGAAATCCACAGACTCATTGTCAGACCTTAAGCTAGTGCTGTGGGCTCCGGGTTCCTCCTGGTGAAGGACAATGACCGGCCTTGTGTGGCCAGTTAGTAGGCAGTTTCTGGATACGAAGGCACTGATATCATTGACTGGCCCTCCCGTTCCCCAGACCTGAATCCAATTGAGAACCTCTGGGACAATTCGTATCGGTGCTTCCAACGCTACCAAGTAGCCCCACAGACGGTCCAGGAGCTGCCTGATGCCCTGATCCAGGTCTGGGAGGAGGTCCCCCCGGACACCACCTGCCGTCTCATCAGGAGCATGAGCATGGTTTGTCGGGAGTGCATACAGGCCCGTGGGGGCCGTCCACACTACCGAGTCACATTATGAGTCGCCGTGATGAAATTCACACAAGTTGGAACAGCCAGTGATTTAAATAGTGTACCTTGATTTCCGTTGGTCGTTTGAATCCAGCCCTAAATGGGTTGGTGATTTTGGTTTCCATTGACCGTTGTCATGTTATTCTGTTCTCAGAAAATGACACAATATACAGTAAAGATTTGGATCTTTAATATATTTTGTTAACTAAGATCCTGATGTGTGATTTTAGTGTTCCCCAGATTTTTATTGAATTGAATAAATGCTAAAACAATAGAACAATATAGGCATCAACATTATTGTCACGCCTGTCCTCACCACCATCCCCTTCTCAGGGGACAACTCTGAGCCTTTTTCTGAAAGGTTTAATGAGAGGAAACCTTTGGGGGGTAGAGGGGTGGATCATTTCTCCATGTTGAATCCATCCGGTATTTAACATCACGAATCTGCACCAATGGTCTGCCCACAACCATGCAAATCACGGAGTTAAAGTCTGTGGTTTAAAATGACATGGACTGTGATGTGTACTTGCAGAAATATCCACTTGTTTTCTTTTATCTATAATGTGCTAGTACTTGGTCAAATACATGATGCTGTTGACTTTACCAATGGAATGTAGATTAATGACAGTTGAAATATTTGACAGTAAGTCATTTTCATGCCTTCCATTTTTTTTATCAAAAAACCTAGCACTTTAGTGTCACCTGACTAAGTGGCTGTCATTTAGTCAATGGTACAATGGTCAGGTCATATGCACATCCAGGGTGGTTTGGCTTTGAAAGGGGATGTGCAAAAATATAGATATTTACAGTGAAATACAATTGTGGATCTTTATTTTTCTATTGACCTCTTAAACCGCAGAATGGCCACCCTAATCTTGGGAAATCCTGTGGTTTATTCTGAAGAGGTCAATCCTTAAACACACACAAATGATATCAACGATATACAAATATTCTATATGGTGAAATCTATATTAAAATGGAAAGGCTCAATGTCATTATCCTTGCATGGAGAGGGTGCTTCAGTACATAAAAACATAATGAATAAAAATGTTCACACATTTGTTTTACTTTTCAAATCTCTTTGTCTGATCAGTTGCTTTAGTATAATATATTCCCGATTCATGGACCATACAAGTATGGTAATTATTTAAGTGATTTTATTGTAATTCTTGCAATTTATTTTGACGTGTGTCAGTAATTATGGAGGCGATTGTTTTTGCCTAGTATAGTGTGGAATATTTGTGTTTTTTTCAAACAGGATAGAACTGGTTTCTGTTTCAAGAGATGTATACCATTTCACTATATCTCCTATTTCTCATGTTGGCCTACGGGAAGTTTTGCCTCAGGTTTACCAAACCTTCTCTAGAAACATCCAAAACAATGCGACAGTCTTGATAACGCACATCCTGCATTCACGCACAGCCTCTCACCATGTTTCTGCACGCAAAGCCAATGAGTAATCATAGTTCATTTTCATAGGTGCATTCGTGTGCGAAAACAAAAGGAATTCCCCAACTCACTTTATAAGAAGAGGAAAGCCACAGTTTCTCAGATCTTCTCCATTTCATAAGAGATGATGTCATACCATTTCTTTATCACTACCAAAACAGTATTCTCACCACATGGACTTGGTTTGCTCCCCTTTATTCAATGGTTTTTAAAGCATATTATTGCAAGACAGCAATGTTGTAGTCAAGTAATTCATGCACACACAAATGATACATTTGATGAGCAACAACTGTGTTACTTCCAAGGATGTAAGCTGTCAGAGGAATACGCTCTAAATCTCTATACATTTTCTTCACTCTAGGCTCATGTAGCATTTCAGAATTCTGGAGTCCAGACATTAGTGAGTGCGTACCCTGTTCAACATGCCAAAAGTTTCCAAAGACACCTTCATGTAACACTTGTAAGTAAAATGCCTAGCAGTGGGAAAGACTGTTATACTGACTTCCAACGTCACAATGATATCTGGCAAGTTAACAAAGCCTAATTCTTAAATTCTATTCTTTGACCAATATGTCCCCTTTTAGGCAGTAGTCCTATGGAGCAAATTGACGATGGATGGAGACTGGCAGCTATTTCCAGCTTCTCCGTGCTGGCAGTGGTTCTGGTGGCTGTAGTACTGATGGTGGGAGTCATGCTGCATCAGCGCAGAGCTCAGAGGAGACCCCTCCGTGGTAGGGCTCATGGCTACCATCTCCTCATAAACCAACACTGTCAGTCACAAAGCTTAATGTAGCACCATGTTCCACACATAATCCATTACCTTTTGAAGTTGGGGTGAAAATACAGGCTATTTATCTATGGTCAGTTACACACGACATTTTCTGTACCTTTGTGTTGTTCTACAGAACCTATTGAAGAGACGACGGGACCTCTATATCAAGCGTAAACATTTCAGTAGGTATGCTTTCCCTAAATGTGTTAATGACTGAACCTTGTGGAAGGATAAAAATGGGTTGAATTATTAGATGGGCATTTGCATGTTGTACTTTGGATAGTGCAATTTTGTACAAAGAATATAATGTCGCCTATGTTTTTACATTATATCTTATAAGAAATAAAATAAAAATATATATATAAAGGTAGGCAACATGTATTTGTTGAACTACATATCATGCATTATATGTATGTAAATATTGTCTGGGTAAATTTTTTTAATTCTGTTTAAAATAATAAATAAAGTTACATTTAATTGACCAACAGATCTCTCTATATTTCCACAGCCTCGTCTTCCTCCTGATCTGGATTTGACAGAATCGAGGAAATCTCTTCGGATGACAAATCGTTTTCTGTACAATGGACTGTACTCTGACCACAGGGTATTATTTGAGAAGTGTTGGGTCATTGTCTAATTTATTGTTCTGTTAGTAAACATGTTCATACACTCTCAGTACATAGACTGTTACAGAACTGACCTCCACTTGACCGTGTTACCTTGCCATACATGATTGTTAGGCCCTTCTCTCTCCCCTGGGTGGACTGTAGTTTTGAGGTCGTAAGGTGGTCAGGAAAAAGTAGCTCAAGCCTTTTGCCTTTTGCATTGATGACCTTTAAGTTGTGATCCTAGTTTTAGCTTGTACAATAACCGAACAATTAGTTCAATCAATAAGTCATTTCAAAAACAGTCATAAATTGGCACAGCTTAATGCTGGGTTATTGTCCCCATGCTAATTCTCAGTGCCTGGACATCTCTTGGTGTCACACAACACTGTAAATCTAGGATGCTAGGTTGAATACCAGCTACAGTACCACACTGCCTCAACTTGCCAGCAGCATGATGAACGTGAATACAGCACTTTTGTGCTTCCTGGGCCAGGTCTGACCTACTGTACTTCTACAAGACTAAAAGGTTTCTATTTGCTGGTCATGTATAATAACCTCTTGGTAATGAAGTAGGCAAGTGATGTTTTAGATAAAAGAAAATTGGGCACATTTGGGCCAGGTGAATGTACTTTTAGAACAATTTAATTGTTTCCATTTAAAAACTATATGCACTTATATTTATAGAGTTTGACTTTCATGATTAATCTTTTTTTTTAAGACGTAGGATTTAGGGTAGTCTTGGCAAGTGGTAGATGCAGAAAGTAAAAAGCATTGTTCCTCTATTTCAACTAGAGCTCTGATGGATCTGAGGTGCTTCTCGTGGCATGGTGCATTGGCTGTATTTGCCATGAAAACGATTGCTCGCTGTTGTCTTCCAATTAAAAGAGGCAAAAAAGGCATTCTATGAATAGGAAACTACTCGCAAATATGGGAATGCTCATTTACCATGTTAAGTGTTGTGTGTGTAAACACTACATGGGAAATGTAGTGTCGGGGTTCCCACACTGTGATGATGGAAAAGTTCAAGATGGTCCAGAATACTCTGAGGATGTATTTATAGTTTACCACCAACCATTGGACACAGGGAATCTGTAGCGCTGTGCTCTCTCTCTCTCGTGCTCTAGCGTTGAGACAATTCTGATCATTTCTGGGGTCGCAGAATGTTTGTAACACTATTAGTCACCAACTGTTAACCCTGGAATGAATATTAGTCTTTTGGGGGGAAAAATCAAACCACATTGATATGTATAACCATGGTATTAACTAGCTAGCCTTGTTTATACTACCCTTTAACAACCCTTTTATACAACTTGTATGTTTGCCTGTTTAAACATATTAGATATGGTCACCGGAGTCAATGATTGACTGAACCTGCCTAAAATAATGGGTGCAATAAGAATTTGATCCAGACGAGAATTAAGGACACCTTACAACCAGATATAAACAGGGCTATTATGTACTCCTAACCTGGAGCACATTGTTAGGAGAGCGTGGATGGCTAATTTAATGCTTATTTCATTTTACAGAAAATAACTTAGCAATATTAAGTAAATATGAATGAGCAAGAACAAGGGCAATTTGACAATTTTATAAAGAAAACTTTTGTATCTATTTATTTATTTTCAATTATATATTTTAAAATGTTTATTGTTGTGGTCACAGCTAAATGTATGGCTGCAGTTGAAGGAGCCTGTGTAAAGTGGTTTATAAAAACTTGTGATTTCCACTGACCAATTTCATTTGTTATAACTAACATTTGTTTGTGTAGATAAACTGTTCTTGTCTGTTTGGTTTATGTAAATGGAGTTATAAAGTAAATAGTAATGTTACCACTGAACTTAGCTTTGACTTTTGTTAATAAAAACACTGCCTAAAGACATCTATTACAGTTTTGAATTAATCCAAGTACAACTGTGCGTAAAAGTGCAATGTTTGAAACCAATTACAATTGTGGAGAGTAAGCTTAGTTTAGAAAAGGTTCTGCTTACGGTTTAGTTTAAAACCTTTTAGAGGATGCGTTGCAATTTAAAACTTAAAATTGACATGAATAGAAATACCAAAACAATGTATTTTTGAAGTCATTTAATTTCAACAACTGATTTGTTAAGTTTCTAATTAGCTAAGTTCATAGTCCTGACCAGGAAGTAAAAATCTACATTTCAAAGTGACAAAATATATATACAGGGTTATATAAATATGAATAAAATATTTATCAGACATTTTGAACAAAAAAAAAATCTAATCTAAGGTGGTGTATATGCTTTTTATGACCTGATACAAATGTAAGTTACACATGTAAAAAGAACCCAACCAATGTCTCATCCCAGTAATTATGTCACTGTATGACACATGAACAGTACATAGGTTGTCATCGTGGCAAAGAAGTGAGTGTAAAATAACCAGTGACACAAGAGAAGGAATTGTAGTCAGACTTGCCACCAGATGTAAACTAATCATCTGGCATTCCCTACCTTATAAGCCATTTCATTTGCTTGGCTTATAAAAATACATGGTTGCAAGTTGAGTATGAATGACCGACAAACCATCATGTACATACAAGATAACCATTTGAACAATAGATTTACATGTTGGCAAATCCATCTCCACAAACAAGATATTCTTAGTGTAAATAAGTTTCTGTTTTAAATTCAAAGCCACTTGGTGACGTTTCCTAAGTCTCAGGTTGCCTATAAGCGTTGTCATTTGAGTATGATTAACAGCAGAATTTCAGCTAGTGGGAACGTTTCAATGGTTTGACACAGAAACAACAAAAGAAATGCAAGTACAAGATGTGCACTTACTAATGCCGTACCGACACAATGAGCACGAAACAATTCCGAAATGTCAATATATTGCTTATAATATTGATAGAATGGGGAGAACTTGCATGCATCTTGACTGCCCACGTGCAATTAGAATGAGGTGTTGGGAGCTGATGCCTCACTGACCATGTGCTCATGGTACGGGTCTAGCTACATCACTGTTAAAGGTTCAATGAGTCTGGATGGTGTACTAGAGCAAAATGTCATCATTTCTCCTAAATAAACATATAGCTTTTAATAGCAGTTGCTGGATTGGCAAAGCTCATTTATGAGGTATTTCATACATCTCACCAGTCCCAGAAGTATTTACAATTCATAATATATGAAATACATAGGATAAGGCATAATAAAAGCAAAGAAAGAAAAAAACATGGTTGCGTCAGTTATACATTTGATATAGTACTGAAATGGCACCTATTAATGAAAGCCCCTCAGCTGTTTTAAACATAAACGACCAACTGGTACCCCGAAACATTTGACATTACAGTGACTAAAAAGATGCACGTTGTTGTGCTGGATAGGCACCATTTTCCTCTTCCTACACTTGTTTCATGTAGGCATTGCAAACCGGAGACAATCCCAGATTTACTTAATTGCACATTAATGTGTAGGTTAAATGAAAACCAATTGCTTTTCCCAAAGACACCAAACCATTTCTCAAATAGTGGTGATCAACATCCGCTCCTGGATCCACACTGCTGCTAACGCGGTTGAAATAAGCAACCCACTGAATATTGACTGTGTTCTCAGGTTTGAACACTAAAGCTTGTGTTAGGTGAGTGGTAAAACAAACCTCTTTAGATTAATCTCCAACTTTTTAGAAGTGAGAAATTATACATTAGAAAACATTTCAACAGAAATGCGAGAAAAAAAAGCACTGAAATAAGACACCAATAAATACTTCTTTGTATTCTCAAATGAAGGAAAAGTGATTACAGAGTAGGTGTTCAGACCAGGCTAATTCTATACTTTTTAGACTGGCAAGCCAACATGCTGAGGAGATCGGGGCAGGGGTCAAAGGTGAACAACCTATGCAACACCCTAAAGGGTTTCACCCACCTGGTGGGAACCGTAACATAGCTCATATAGTGAGGACTGCTACAATACCTTTTACAGTTAAAAGAATGTGTGTCATATTTCAAGGGGTTGCAACATCTATAAACACTTCTATGGGGGATAATGGACAAGAAAGGCTACGAGTCCATTAAACGTGAAGAAGACATGGGTGAGCAATGGCACGTGTAGCAATCACAAAGTCTTACCAATCCAGACATCAATGATTATCTACACTGCACATCAGATCTTTGATAGGAAAAGGAAATGGAAAACCTGAGTGCAGGCAAGACAACTGTCCTTGGCTAATGCATTCCTCACTGTTGGGAGTTGCACCGATTCAAAACGCAATGACAGATAAATTGAGAAATATCCTTAAACGCTACATAGGATATTTAAGTGTCAAAGTAACATTCATAGAAACGGATCTATTAAAGTATGCACACAAATATAAAATAAAAAAAACGGGAATAAATTATTAAATACATAAATTTAGTGTACAAATGCACCAACCATGAACCCAAATATTAATATTATTTTCATAAGTAAATGTACTTACTTGATTACATGATCAGTAAACACCTTTGATATATTCTTCTGGACCGAACTAAAATATAGAACAGCTCACTGACATTGGCAGGGCTGTGACTAATTGAAACCAAGAACAAGTAAATGGACCACTTGTAGCAATACTGAGAATAGGGTTCAAGGGCAGATATACAGCCCACATATGATAAATACAGCAGGGAAATTAACAGACAGAGGCACTGAACCCAGTAATGCACAGCCAGCGGAAATTTCAGAACAGAACTTCTGATAAAAAGATGATTAATCGATTGGAGAATAAAACTCAATTGAGGACCTGGGCTGAAGCAGATTTTTGTTAAGTGTTTAGTAATTGACTGACTCACTTTGTGATGAGAACATTTACAGTCAGTATGTATGGTTGTCCAATAGATCTTTCTCCACAAGCAGATTTAATCACTTTGTGCACCCCATCCAATAAACATTCAATCCTATAAAGGTTTAACAGACACTGTCTCTGACATTTACAGTGTCAACATCCCTGCTTGAGGTAAAAATGAAAATGACTCAGTCCAGAAGTGTCTGACAAAAACATAATCCCAATAATAAAACGTTTCTGAGGCAGCGTTGAAGAAGTCAGCTGTAAGGCCGATGCCATCTATATCGTAGCTTTGACAAACACCCGTTACCTTACAATTACCGATTAGAAGCCCAGGGTGCGGGGAGAAGAAAAAAACACATCAGGTGTAACACGCTCGAAAATGGTTATTGGAGGTTTAAAAAAGAAGAATTGACTGCGACTCAGGTATGACTCAGAGAAAAGAGCCCATGTCCATGTCCATAAAACTGCTTGTGTCTACGTCGAAGGAGGACTCGTATCCCTGGGCACCGCCTTGATGCATCTTCTGGTGGTGGCGCAAGTTTGACTTGCTGGAGAAGCGCTTGTCGCACAGCAGGCAGGAGAAGGGCTTCTCTTTGGTGTGGATCCTCCTGTGACAGATGAGCTGGGTGGACACGCGGAAGGCCTTGCCGCATTCCAGGCACTGGTAGCGCTTGGGCTCCGTGTGGATCCGCCGGTGGTTCTTCAGCGCCATCAGGTTGGTGAACTCCTTCTGGCACACGGAGCAGAAAAAGGAGCCCGTCTTGTGGCTGTTCTTGTGGTTGAGGAGGGAGCCGGCGTGCCGGTAGGTGCGGCCGCAGTGCTCGCACGCGTGGCTCTTCTCGTCCGTACACCGCACCTCACCGTTCGCCTGCTGGACCTGTGGGCCGGGCACGGCGCCGTGCACGTGGGCAAAGGCCGGTACCAGCTTGGGCAAGCCTTGGAGCCCCTCGCTTTGGTCCAGTCCGGAGCCCCAGCCCAAGTCCTCCTCTATCTGCATGTTCTGCTGCGGATAGTGGCCCAGCGTCCGGTGGTGAAGGTCCTGGTGTTGCTGGTAGCTGGCCGGGTTGGGAAAGCTCTGGTGGCACGGGCTGCAAATCAGGGTGCGATCCTTGGAGTGAACCTCCATGTGGTTTTGCAGATGGGCGATGAGACAGAAGGTCTTGCCACAGTCGGGGCAGCAGTGGCGCTTCATCTCGGAGTGGACCTGGAGAGCGAAGGGGTCCGGGAAAGTCTGGAGGCACAAGGTACAGTGGTGGAGGTTTTCGGAGTGCGTCTTCTTGTGGTTGAGCAGGGAGCCAGCGTGGCGGTACGAACGTCCGCACAGATCACACCTGCAGCAGACATATCGAAATACCCACTCTTGATGAATTATTTCAAACTGGGCAGAAGGTGGCTCTTTTAATTGACAGCAAAAAATAGCTCATCTCACAGTGTTACTTCTGCCAATGAAACATAAGTATGAGGAATTAAACTCATCCTAACGAAACGGCAATTAAACTAGGAAAACGGAAGGGGAAAAAAATGCACTATTTTAATTATACCGTTCTAGTAACATTCATAAAAACAAACGTGCGTCACTCACGTGAAGCACTTGTCCGCAGACTCTCGGTGATCAGCAGCCATAGCGGAGTCATCCTGACCCCTTTGGCAGCGGTGCCTCTTTAGCCCAGACTTGCCCTGGAAGCTCTTGCCACATTCTGGGCAGCTGAAGTGGCTAACCACCCTGCTGTGGACCTTCTGGTGATTATGGAGGATGCTGGCTAGCCGGAAAGCCTTCCCGCAGGTCAGGCATACGTGCTTCTTCTTCTGGGTGTGGATTCGCGTGTGGTTGCGCAGCGCCATGGGGTTGGAGAAGGGCTTGGAGCAAAATGTGCAGCTGAAGTGGCCGGACTTGTGGGTGTTTTTGTGATTCAGCAGGCTGCCGGCATGTCGGTAGCTGCGATTGCAGATGCCGCAGGTAAACGGTCGATCTTCTTTTTTCAGGGACATACTCATCGGTCCATCACTACCCTCGGTTGAGTTGGCCAGTGACCTGCAGGTGTGGGCTGTGAGCTGGTCAGCGGACATAAATGTCATTCTGCACTGCTTACATTTCAAGTTTTTTGCTCGCCTGCGACCTCTTCCTCTGACCCCTCCGGGAATATCCTTTCTGAGGTGCGCGCAAACGTGGATAGACAACTGCTTCTTTCCTCTAAATGCCTTACCGCAGTCTTGACAACTATGCTTTTTAACTGAGAAGTGGATGCGTAGGTGGTTCTTCATAGCCAGTTGGTTGGAGTACGTGTTGTTACAAACAGAGCAGTAGTATTCACCCGTCTTGTGAGAGTTCTTGTGGTTGACTAGACTTCCTGCGTGCCGATAAGTGCGACCACATTGGTCACAGGAGTAGGGGCGTGGGTCACCCCCTGCCTCTGACTTGACCCCAATCGCAGGTGAGGCCTGAGAACTCTCTTTTACACTTTTTCTTTTCCTGTTGAGAATTGTCCTACACTTTTTTCTTGTGGCGGATTGATGGGCAGGTCCATTTAATGAGGTCATTCCTCCCTCTGACACAGTTCCATTCATCTGCATGAGGGCTTGAATCTGGTTGTTGAGCTCCTGTATTTTGGCCTGATTCTCTTTGTGAATTCTTAGGTGGTTCAATAGCTGCTTCTGTATCTTGAATGCCTTTCCGCATTCATTACACGCATGTCTAGAGAAGGAGGCAAAAGATGGGATTAATTTATGTTTACAAAACACAGATGAGCAAGATTTGACGTGTCAAACTATCTTGTGTGGTTTTGCCCGATGCTAGGTGTTATTTGTTGAGTGCCCGGGTATGCTTGTGCAGGCAAAAAAAAAAAGAAGAGATTTGACATGACAACATGAAATCCATCGACTGTAATGCAGTATGAAATATGAATTATATAGGGGCAATTCAGTGGGAACCGGTGCATTCAGAAATTAAGTTTGTCATTTGTTTAAGGCAAGATTTGTCCATTTGGCGATTATTAATAACATTTAATGCTGTTGTGTGAATTTCAGCCATCAATCATTTTCATGGAAAACATTGATCCTGTGTCCTCACCAACCCTAATCTAGTACACCTGATTCAAACAATTTGCTGGATGAAAAGATAAATCTGATAAATTACAACTGGGATTTTAGAGAAAACCTAATGGACAGTAGCTCTCAACAAAAAAGGGTTTGTCATCCCAGTCGTTGGATTATACATCAGGGCTTTTCAAACCATCATATTTCATGGCTTTTGGAAAGTGCTCACAAAGCTTGTTTTTACCCTCAGCTGTTAGGAAAGTAATACATGTCAAATTGAAGTGTACCGTGTCTTAGCTTCAGAAGCTTGTGCTTTCACCACATTGCGAGTGCTTGTTATGTCAGGGTTTCTTTGGACTTTTAATGAAGTAACGGATTATCTTGAAAATGTTGTGTTCCAGCAAAAACTCTTGGAAAATACAGGCTTTAAGTGTAATGCATATCTCTTGCATGTTTCAGGAAATGTTTAACAACCGATTCCTAGTGTCTAGATTCAAACAGTACTGGCTTATTGGCTATATACATGAAGAGACAACATTTTCCTTTTTAGGTTTTGGTGCCTGGCTACCTGTAAAAATGCAATGCTACAGTATTATATTACGCCTTCTGCTAAAATGCTTTAAACATTTTAACTGACGACAAAGGTTTTACAACAAAATTATATTTATGGATTGTTCGTTTGTGTTTAAAGCGGATACTTTAATTTAGCTACGTTCTAACCAAAGACTTCTGTTTAGCGTTTTTAAAAGGTCTGTCTATTTTATGCAACCTAATATCCAAATATTAAAATGTTTCTATATTTTATACATATCTATATTTTTGAGATGTGCTTTTATTGGGTTGCCATTGTTGTAATTCTGCATGTAACATAATGCAATATTATTTTAAGTAAGTAAGAACTGTGCTGATCTCTTCTCTTTTGCTTTTAGGTCAGGATCCAATCTTCATTTGTTAGCAGTTAGGAACATGAAATTGTAACAATGTAATAACCTAAACCTTGGTATGTAATTGTTATAAATGTTGTATCCCACGTCACATGTTTCATACATTATTGCTAATTTGATACTAAAAGCCTACTTAGTGTCAAAAAGCATGGATACTGGAAGAACACAATTTTCTCTGTATTAGAAATTTAGCAATTACCTCTTAACATCAAAGTGGGTCCTCTGATGATTCTTAAGGGCCAGGAGATTGTAGAAGCGCTTCTGACAAACCGCACAGCGGAATACTCCGGTTTTGTGAGACTTTTTATGGTTAAGAAGGGACCCAGCATGTCTGTATGCTCTTCCACATTGATCACACTTGTACTGGCGATCTCCATTGTCTAAATTCTCTTTCATGTGTCCTAAGACTTTAGTGTTTACTGAGTCACCCATGATGTTTGCAGATTCACTTTTCCTATTAGTTGTACATTGATGGGTCTCAAGATGATGGTAACTTGTGCAAAATATACCACAGTTTCCACAGATGATACTATTGACCTCCTCTTTGGGCCTAGTTTCATCGCTGTTGTCCACATGTAGGTGTTTCACATCGTCTGCCTGCGCTTCATTGTGCAGGAGCTGATGGGCAAGCAGGTCCTGCTTCTTGGTAAAACTCTCACCGCAAGTACTGCAGATGATCAAACCTGCATCCATCTGCTGACTCTCCCCAGGGTCCTCTTCTTTCTCGGCCTCAAGCGAGGACATGGAGGAGGGGCCAGAGCTTGTGGGAGTACCGCGGGATTGAGTGTGACCACGAAGGTGGCTCCTCAGAGCCCTCATGCTTGTGTAACGGTTCCCGCACACGGAGCATTGATAGAGCTCTCCATCATCGTCATCCTCTACCTCACCACCATCGCCATTAAACTGCTCCCCATTCACATTTCCGTTAAAGTTGTGTTCAGCAAAGTACTTTTGTTCAGGGACGCCATTCGGTCTCTGGAACGCAACGCGATCCCCTGGATTTCCCATGGTGCATTGGCTGTTCGTTTCCTGGAAGGTTAGATTACAGTTGTAATCATCAGACAGTCTCTCTTGCTGCTGTAGGAAGGGGCATACGTGTGACTTGATCCCTGCAATGTCTGCAAACGTCTCACCACAGTCGGCGCACATGTGTCTCTTCATCAGGTGTTCGTCATGAGGTAGGTGTGCCGTACTGCCCTGGGGAAAGGTGGAGTCAAACTGATCGTGGAATAGTCCTCCCTTGTCACTTCCATCTGTGTTCTCCGGGGTGATGGACATCATACTGCTAACGTCGCCGTCCTGAGAGGAAAAGCAGGTCTGCTGATTCTCCAACGTCAGAGGCTCAGTAGAGAGCCAGTCTCCTTCGGAGCTGAGGTTGAAGGAGGACGGGTGGGCCTTGTGGATGCGGACGTGACTGCGGAGGGCAGCCATGTGTGGGTAAGTCTTACGGCAAATGGAACACTGGTAAATCCCAGTCTGATGGGACCGCTTGTGGTTGATGAGGCTCCCGGCGTGCCGGTAGCTTTTGCCACAAATCTGGCACTTGAAGCGGCGCTCGCCGTCTTCTGTAAATCTGGATTGCTCTGCCTTGCTTAGATCGTTGGCAGACATCTCGGAATCCAAGACTGGGGGCTCTCCCTGAGTGATCAACGGGGACTCCCTTCTGGAGTGGTCGGAGTACATTTGAACACTGTTGATCTGCTCCCCCTGATGATCTATCAAAGGGGTACTGTTAAGTGGCGGTGTGTAGAAGTTAGAGTCGGGAGAATGAGAGAGATTATGATCATACGAGACATGATGATCCTCAGGTAAATCTTGATTGTGCCCGAAGGACATCGAAGAGGAATTGTGCATTTGAATGTGTTCTTGGAACTCCTCATCATTAGGAAACATTACTTGACAAAGATGGCAGAAGTGCACTGGAGCCTCCCTGTTTGGGGGTGAAAACTGCTGTGGTGTTGTGCCAGTATAAGGGACTTCCACAGAACGTTCCGGCCCACTTTTAGACTTGTTGTGGGTCCTCTGGTGGCTATGAAGGGCAGCAAGATTATTAAGCTGTTTAAAACATATAGGGCACTCAAACGTCCCAACCTGGTGAGACTTTTTATGATTTATCAAGCTTCCGTGGTGTCTATATGACTTTTCACACTGGTCACATTTGAAAGGACGATCCCCTGCTTCTTCAAACCCTAGGTTTTCACTGTCATTTAATGAAACAGCGACGGCCTCCTGTTGGAGGTCACTCTCAGATATAATATCCATCACAGAGTCCTGCGGCTCAGCCGGCAACACCGACTGCTCATCAAGGTCATCAATATCCTGAATTTCATCTCTATTCTCAATTAGCGCATAGTCTGTGGCAGCCCTCCTACCTGCTCTTCCTTTGGACTGCCTTAAAAAATGGACCTTCTCATGGGTAGCCAGCTGAGTAGCTAACCTAAAGGCCTTACCACAGTCTGTGCAGGAGTACTTCTTCTGTGAGGTGTGGATGCGCAGGTGGCTTTTCAGGGCCAGGGGATTTGAGAGCTTCCTGGCACATATTGGACATTGAAAGGAACCCAACTCATGCGTCTTCTTGTGGTTAACCAAGCTTCCTGCATGTCTATAACCCCGCCCACATTCATTGCATTTGAACTTGCGATCTTCTTCCTGCTGGAAGTGACTGTCCATGTGTTCCAGAAGACTGGGCATGTTGGAACACACGATGCCACAGTGTTTGCAGGGGAAGCCCTTGGTCCTGCCAGGCTCTTGCATAGCCATTACAGGGTGGAACTGCAAATATTTGAGCCAGACAATTGAGATGTAAATGCATCAGATTTCCAGCTCCTCTTTATCACAAAAGACAAATAGGATGGTATCAAGGATGGGACCTCGTCACGTAGTACTTCCATTAATGAATATTTACTCTCTGGGGTAAAAAGGATGCAGGTACCTCATGAGGGCTGTGAGGGGAAAATGAGAACAGATTTGAATCAATGAATCAGAATAATCTGCAGAGTAATCATTATTTATCTATGACCTACTAAATGTAGGCAACTGATGCCACGCTTGGCACCATATGCAGTACATTTTTTATAGATTTTTTTAGATTGAAAAAGTCAACGTACACTTGACCAAATTACCAGTACAGAGGAAAGACAATGGACAATGGAGCAGAAGAACTGAGACATTATCTCTCAGCCATATGCCAAAATATGTTCTCTCAATATATAGATGAGGCTCATCAATTGATTACATTCGGTCCATGTCCTGGGCTATATTATTGTAGCCCAGGGCATGCAAAGAATTCAACAAGTGGCGTAGCCCCATCAAAAACAAAAACTCCAAATAATTGTTTGACATATTTGTTTGTCTGTATATGTTTTAACAGAGATCAACAATTGGTGAGTTAGAAAAAACATTTGTGTTTTTGTTCTATCTAAAACTTGAAAGTGGTATTACAGTAATGTGAAATGTCCACAGAGTTACATGCACACAATGTATTATATCATTGTTATGATTTATGGAAACATTGTGTTTTAGTTGGGCTTTTGAAGTAAAATGACCCCCCGAATTTTATCAAATACACATGGGAGTCCTGAGAATGATAGCTGATTTCTGCAGATGCATCATGATTGCATACCTTAATTAGCATCGCTTATCTGTGTTATTATTTGACAAATTCAAGATGAAAGGACTGGAGTTAGAATTATGGTTTTAACAATAATTGGGTTTCACCTGAAAGTATAATTGCAACCAAGTAAAATCCACAAACATGTAAACTAGACAGATCAAGATAGAATTAGTTAAACATATTGGAAGAACAAGAGGTTATCTTGAAATAATAATAAATAAATAATAAACAAGGCGCAGTATCAATTTGAATTTGTAGCCACGCAAGACATCAAATAAATGATCTATTCATTCACATGTACACCTTTCTAAAGAGTACAGTATTTCCATCCAGCTTTACAAATAACACACCTCCCCATTGCTAGTTATGGCCAACCCTTTCTGAATCAAAAGCAAACATGGATGTCAATATTTGTGCATACACAATTTGTTATACCTCCGTCAGGGGTAGTAGATTTCCCAGTTGGAACAAGCATGCAATAGCCTGCTGTTCAGAGGCATTCAAAAATAAAGTAAGCATACTCACCGTGGACATCCATTATTTGCTTTTATGAAATTTTGCATTAACATTTTATGTTAATTTGTTTGTTCCCCAACAAATGCAAAACAAAAGCCATTATTGGGCAAAAAATGTGTTAAAGAATCTCCTGCTATATTTTATGAACAACAGTAGGTCAAGCCTTACCATATTAATAGGTTGCGGACAACACAGACAGGTGTGCTTGATAAGTGAGACAACATAAAATCCCTGTTTGTTTTGTAGGGAGTGGTATCCAACTGGATCTCATACTTTCTTAGGCACTGTTTAGTAATGCAAACCACTACATTTGTATTAGAACGGTCTACGAATGAAGAACACAGTATAATATGGTATACGTGCAAGGGGTAAAACAAAGGGGCGTGGCATATATTGCAAGGTGTCTTAACGTAACACAACTAACTAGTTGTCCAAAGAAAATATGGGTTACTTTTCTAAAAACATGGAACAACTATTACAGTACTAAAATGTATAATATTATTTTCACCAAGAGATAACATATCCTGCTTTGCTTAGATTACCGTGAAACACATAATACAATTCCTTCCTATTTATATGCAATTCAAAATGAACAAAACTGTTTTAATTATGGAAGAATGTAGGTGGTTATTTGGTTTGTAGAAGGGTCCTGAAATTACTGTTACTAAGACGAAAGAATTAGCCCAATTTAAGTTAAAGGTGATTACAGTACTGGCTAACCGCGTAACAAGTATACTAGTACTAGCTAGCGCGACAGCTAGCAGTCTACTAATAGCTCGCTGGATAAATAACTATGTCAATCGTGTGGGTAAACAACACCTTGGAAAAAACAATGCACAGTAAAAATTGCTGAATCCCAGCAGTGACATTTCATATGTACTTCTATTGAAAAGTTGTGCATTTGTTAGCGAGAAATCCAATGCTAAACACAACAGCCGTTACATACCGAGCAAGTAGGCTACACACAGTGCCGTAGCATCATGCTTAACGTTAGCTAAACAAACATTGCATCAAAATGCTTTTTTTACCATCTATTTGATTCGTGCATCAGCCAAAAATATTCTGTAGTTTCTGATGTATTGTATTTCAATCCTGGATTGCTTGTTTCCTCGACACACAAATATAATTCATATTTTTAAACCACAAATATTCTTCAATTGTCTGCTTTTTCTTCCATCCCATTCCACATACTTCCTGCTCTTGTTGCTAGGAAACAGGAAATGTGTATCACTAAAACAAGTCCGATTTCGTCGATCCTGTCATGCACACATAACTGTGCGCTGACCAAAGAACCATTAAATGTATTCATACATTTGGCATATGGCATTGTTATATTGGTTAGTACTTAAAATTATTTTTAATACACATAATACCAAGTACTGACATTTTCCATCACCAATCGGCCTGTTTTAATTCAAATGTCCAATCCGCGCAACGTCAACCATTCATGCAAATTCATTTTCACAAATCAGTCAAGAGGAAGATATGTCATTATTTCCCATCTCAACAGTACACCTACCATACGTGCACTTTTTAATGCTGCTTTTCACGTGGTTCTCCCATGTGTTTTTACTAACTATTAAATGCACTACAGTTACTAAAATATGATAAATTAAATCCATCAAGTCGAGACCCACGCAAATGCTGCACTCTTATACGCTCGAGAATAGGGCTTTCGTCATGGTCCTAAAGCCGTCCTTCTCTGCCAACACCAATCGTAGCGCTTAACTGTAGACGCAGTTATTTGGGCTTCATATTTGGACATTTTAACTAATCCTGGATGCCTAAACAAAGATAAAAAGGTAAGCCATCGTTTTAATATTAGAATACAAACTTGTTTAAAATACAGATGCAGAGCCATCCCATGGCCATGATGACCCCAGTGCGCAAATAAGCCTTTTCAGCCGGTCCTAAAGCCAGCCATTTTGAGTTTTTCACAACGTTAAAATCTCTTCAATGTCCTTTTGTTTGTTGCAATATTATGTCTGTTGATATATGCGAATCCGTAGTAATTTAACAAGTAAAACAAAGTAATTTATAAAAAAATATTTGAGTTATTTTAAATCGTGTTTTTCATGCAAACTTTGATAAGCGTTTATCTTAATTGTCCCTAAGGTCCTAATGCCAGCCATTTTGAGATATAACCCCCCCCCGTTTGTCATGTTTTCCCAAACAGTGTGCATTATATCTATTCAAATATCAATCTGGTTAATCTAAAAGGGTATAAAAAAATTATGAATGCTTTCTGATTATGTTCCTGATACGTGATTTAAAATGGCATGACTAACTACAAAATAGTCAGATTTAATGAAGTTTTGTTAATATTCTATTTACCTTAGTGTCTAACTGATACAACTAAAAGGATGACTTCATCCCAGCCGGGATGCCCGCCACCAACAAAGCAAGACACCCCCACTGCTGAACTGAGTGGGGAGAGCAAAGAGATGGAGGAGGTAGAGGAGCACCCTGTCAAAAAGAGAGGCAAAGGCAGACCCCCAAAGAAATCCAAGCATTCCTTCAAATGCTCAGTCTGCCAGGAGGCATTCGGTAGTCCTTCGGCTCTCCGGAGCCATAAGCTGTCCGCCCACGGTAAGGAGCGTCCGGACCCCAGGCAGCACGCTTGCTCTCAGTGCGGCAAAACGTACCTCAGCAGGGCCCAGCTGTCCAAGCACCAGCGCTCTCACTCTGCTCAGCGGCCGTTTCAGTGCGATCGGTGTCACAAGGCCTACAAGACCCCGACGGAGCTGCGCAACCACAGCCGCTCCCACACGGGCGAGAAGCCGTTCGTCTGCACGGAGTGCGGGAAGGCCTTCATGCAGGCCATATGCCTCCGCATTCACATGACGCAGCACAGCGGCGAGCGGCCGTACTCGTGCCCCAACTGCGCCAAGAACTACCCCACTCTGTCCAAGCTGAAGGTGCACGTGCGCTCCCACACGGGGGAGAAGCCCTACCTCTGTGCCGAGTGCGGCAAGAGCTTCGCCGACCCCTCCGTGTACCGGAAGCACCGGCGCAACCACCAGGGCCACCGGCCCTACTCCTGTGACCAGTGCGGCAAGACGTACACCGAGCTGAAAGACCTGAAAAACCACGAGCGGTCGCACACGGGAGAGAAGCCCTACCTGTGCTCGGACTGTGGCAAGGCCTTCTCGCGGTCCTCCTCCCTGGCCTGCCACCTCCGCATCCACTCGCAGAGCAAGCCCTACCAGTGCGAACAGTGTGGCAAGGGCTTCACCCAGCTCAGCTCCTATCAGTCCCACCTGCGCACGCACTCCGGCGAGAAGCCCTTCCTGTGCCCCCAGTGCGGCAAGATGTTCTCCGATCCGTCCAGCTTCCGCCGGCACCAGAGGGCCCACGTGGGATTCAAGCCCTACCCCTGCGACAAGTGCCCCAAGAGGTTCCGGCAGCCCGCCGACCTGGCCGTGCACCAGCGGGTGCACTCGGGGCAGCGGCCCTACAAGTGCCAGAGCTGCGACAAGGCCTTCGTGGCGTCCTGGGACCTCCGGCGCCACATGCTGGTGCACACGGGCCTGCGGCCCTTCTCCTGCGCTGAGTGCGGCAAGTCGTTCGCCGAGCGCTCCAGCCTGAACAAGCACCGCCGGGTGCACTCGGGGGAGCGGCCCTTCAAGTGTGACCTGTGCTTTAAGTCGTTCGTGGTCTCCTCCAGCCTCCGGAAGCACGAGCGCACCCACCAGGCCGATGGGCCTGCGCCCCAGCCGCAGCGGGCGGTGCCCGAGACCGTGGCGGCCGTCTTCCCCGCCCACGCCTCCCTCCCGCAGTTCTCCTGCTCGCACTGTGACGTCACCTCCGGTACGTGGGAGGAGGTTCAGGCCCACGAGCGGCTCCACGCCGCCTCCCCCGCCTCCTCCACCGTGGCCCCCCTGCCCGCCAGCCCGCACGTCTGCGTAATCTGCCAGGAGGAGTTCATGCTGCTGGCGGACCTGCAAGCGCACGGGAAGCTGCACCCGGAGCTGCGGCCCCACGTCTGCGACAGCTGCTGCAAAAGTTTCGTCAACAAAGCCGGGCTACGGAAGCACCAGCGGATCCACTCCACCAACCGCAACCACGTCTGCCCCCACTGCAGCAAGGCCTTCCTTTTTGCCGGCTACCTCCGCAAGCACTTGCGCACACACCGCGACCCCCTACCCGCTGACGCACACGAGGACCTCCTTCCCTCGCCTCATCCACCTCCTGCCGTCGACGTTTCCTCGTCCGCTCTTGAGCCTGGTTCAATTTGCCTAACTATTCCGGTCACTATCCCGGTAACGGTTCCTGTGACTTTTCAGACCACTCCTATCTTTATTGACAAGTAACACGGACTCTGAAAATATGTTTTTGGGTGGAAGGAATGATTACTAAATTTTCAGAGGGGCCTTGAATATCTTGTGCATCTAATACATTGATTTAGAAGCCCTAGCAGTAATAGCATTTCTGTACAAAATGAGCGGTGAACAAAACGAGTGACAGAAAAACGAATTTAATCATGTTTAATATTATTTCAAACCTGGCATCACTCATTTTCATGATTTGTTCATAATAACGTGTACATTGTGTTAACCACAAATCATGCTTTTACAGTTTTGTAATTTCTGTACAAGCATAGGCTAAACATTAAATCATAAGTAATACTGTCATATTTATTGCGATGGAATACAACAGTAAACAATTTATTTAAAAGCTTTTTTTGTGTAATTACTCTTGTGTGTGTAATCCCAAGTATATCTTAATATGGCATCATAATAGCTTAGCAATATATGGTAGAAGCACTGTTATGTAAATATATGTCATTAGAGTTGTTCATGGGCAGATATGTGGATAAAATAATGTTATGGAATTATTGGCAGTGTTGGTAATCCACCAACACACTGACCTAGGGCTCTATACCATTCTTATTGAAGAAGTTTGGGTCCACAACGTAAATGAGACAATATATTCAACATTTACCATGAAGGCAGTTGGCCACAGTCCTTAAAAGGCTACTGATATAAAAAAAAGAGAAAGGGCATAGAGTAAGAAGAAGTGTCAGCAGCTTAATATGTGGGACATGGTAACACTGATATTGATGACAATGCCTTTTACATGCTATAAAAGGCTTTCAACACACATACTATGAAGTGACACTCAAGTTCTTATGGTAAGTTGGCCACTATTATTGTTTTTTCACACTATCTTTGTTTTAAAAACACCAGATGAAAGTGTTACAGTTAAGTTGTGGTTGTAAGAATTTAATTTTTATTGTAATATACATTTTATTGTATCATCATAGAAACAAAGTAATTATTGCTACAATGAGAGATGTACTTTTCCTCACATTTTCAATGCAATGCATGCGTGTGGACATGCAAGCAACTTGACCCATTTCATGGTGCTTTCTTTTCAGTTATTAGACCCGCACTAGAGCATTTTCCTTTCAAAGCCAAGGAGACAAAATGGCCGCCATCGTAACTGGGCTCATCCCAATCCTCCGTACAGCGGTGGACACCACGACCACGTACAAGTGCCGCTCGCTGTGGTTCGGCTTCCTCTGCGTCCGCCTGGTGGTCCTGTTCGTGGCCGAGATTCCTTGGTACAAGCTGGACTCGGACTTCAGCTGCAACGCCACCCAGGACATCTGCACCCGAGCCTGCTTCAACCGACACTTCAACAAGCCGGTGGTGATGGCCTGGAACTTTCTCTTCGTCCTCCTCATCCTGTCGGTCCTCCTCATGGAGCTATTCGCCTCCCACCTCCGTTCCGCTGCCCAGAAGGGGAGCTCCCGTCCGACGAAGACCGCCGTGGAGTTGGAGGCCGCGGGGAAGACTGTGAGTGCGGCGGAATCTGAACTCCCGGTGAAAATGGTGATAGACCTGCACAAAGACAGGGGCACTGTGGGATTCTACCTGCTGAGCACCGTGCTGCGTATCATGGTGGAGGTGTGGTTCATCTGTGTGCTTCTGTTCTGGAACCTACCCAGAATAGGCGAAGGGCCATTTGTGTGTAATAGCGCTATCTGTCCAGATTCACCCGTTTGCTTGGTCAGGGCAGCAGCGGAAAAACGCATGTCAATCTACGCTTTAGCCTCTATTTCAGGCATGGTGGTCTTAACGTCAGTCTTATTCTGTTTGTACTCTGTTTACCACTACCTCTGTCGTTGTTGAGCCTGCTTGGTCCCATGTATATCGGTTCGTACAACACCGCAGGGTTTCAGGATCCCCCAGGGGGCAAGTACTAAAATAGACACTCCTTACCCTGGATAAGTGCTTCATTAATAAAAACAAACAAATAAATGTAACCATATGCCATTTTTGCATAGCATTGATTTTCTTCTTGTTCATGAATTTTTTATCAAGATCCCTGCAGGCCCATGACTAGGCAGCATCTACTCTTTACTGGGGTCCAACACTGTATACATCTGGTGCCTGCTTCAAAGGCAAGGAGTGCCACATAATATGACGAGATATCCTACATGCTCAATGTCTGTGGCAGTTTTTACTGTGCTAACTATTATGGGTGTAGAAACCTGTATTCTATGGTGTGTCTTAGTCAGGCATTTCCAGTGTTTTCTGGCCAATGTGAAAAGACTTGCTCAGCTAGTGTGGGGGGGTGTTAGACACACACACATTTTGCATGCTGTGTGCCCTTGACAGTTCAGACATGACATTCTTATAGTGTGCATGAATATGAAGAACAGGAGCAAACTTTATTCTTTTCCTGTTTGTACAAATGGAAACAAACAAGCAAGAAACAAACAAGCACTATACCCAAAGTGGTTGATAATGATTTCAAAATTGAAAAAGATCAACAATTTTCTGGTTATTTAATACATTGAGATATCAGTTGTACGCCTTCCCCAAAAGTCAGCGGAAATGTAATATTTTCCAGGGATATTAGGCATTACGTTTTTTAAATGTATTTAGTGAATTGATGTTGCTGTTCTTCATGGTGTAGAACAGTGCAGCTCCCTTGTCAGTTAGAGTCTGCAGATAAGAGAAATATGAAAGAGGGTGATTAGCATTATTGGTTGATCTGAATTGTACATTAGCCACAAACGGAAAGTAAATGCAGACCACAATTCAGCGTTCTCTACGTACTATAACAGCGAATGTGATGCTTTACCTGCTGTGAGTCAGAGTGTATGGGTTGTTTCTGAGAGAAAAAACAAATAAACATTACCCTTCAATTGCTGTTGTTAAACATCATGTTTAGTCTTACGCAGGGTTCGAATTACCCAAAAGAGGTAAAAACAACAGGTCGGAGGGGTCGAAACATTTATAAATCATTACCTGTTATCGTAAATATTACAATGTATTTCCCATATTAATGCCTGGAAGAATCTTGTAATACGATTTCAGTAACCCCTAAAGTGGACCATACCATTTCTAAACCTTGACGTTAGTTGATCGTCTTGTCTGACCATAAACATGCTCGTTGAATCACCTTCTGAGTGTAATTTCGAGAATAAACTACTAGAAAGGCATGCTAGCTAGCTAATAAAACAAAATTGGAATAACATAATTTAGATTTATAATATTTCTGTCACGATTGTATTTGTAACGGCAATGGGCTATAGAATATTCACGAAGTATGTTCATGATATAAACATGGTTAACTAACGTACATAAAAGTTAGCTATAGCTTGCTAGCTAGTTCGTTTAGATCTGTTTTTAGCAATCTATAACAATCTGGAAAGAGATTTGCCGTGCCCTTATTTAGTGATGAACAGTCAAGTTCAGTCATGTTCTTCTATTCAGTGCTTACACATATTTTGTTTTTAGGGGAGGTCCTTCATCAAATATGAGTATGACTACTTTATTAAACTCAGATTCGATTTCATTCACAGAGTCAACATGCGCAAGAGGAGAGTAGAACCGAGAAACTTAGGACTTAGAGATGATAGTGCAGCTTGTATTTTCTGTCGTTGTCATGCATAATATTAATATTGAGCAGGATAGTATGGGTGATGGTGAGTTTTTTTTATTATGTGCCTTATTAAGGAGTCTGAGGGAGGACAGAATGACAGTCAGCTGGCAGAAGGAGATCAGGAGGACAGTGAACAGGCAGGAACTAGTAACAAAGAGGTGAGTTAGAAAGGAGACCACACTTACTGATGTTTGTCATCATAGCAGATATTTAGGCAAATAGACCTTTCAGAAACGGGTGGAATGCACAAAAGTCATATGCTACTGTTCCTCAAAATATATGCTAGGACATATTAAAGAGTTGGCTACTGTAAAGAAAGTATTACACTACGGATAGTAAAGGAAGCATTATACCATCACGGTATACAGCGGCACTGTACTGGGTTCCCTTGGTCTGTAGAAAATATACCCTCCTCGATGTCATCAGATGGTCTTACAGAATTTTGTTAACAGAAATGGGTCAATACTTCACACATAGACCTACCCTTGTGTAGTTGTATAGGTGGTTGTGTAATGGCTCCATGGTTTTAACCCATTCTGAATAAATATGTTTGTCCTCAGCCCTTTGCTTATACTTTCTGTAAAGGTAGAGAGGGACAAGCGTACAGTCACCTGTACACAAAGGCAACAAGACAAATGTCTACACACAGCAGAATCTACTAGCTGATGCGTGCACACATCACACGCGGCTCGCTCTAATTTAGTCACTCACAGGGCTCGCTCTATCAGCTCCTTCTGCGTCTCCCCTTCTCTCCTGGCATCTTGAAAACGGCCTCTGACGGCCAGAGCGGCACTGGCCTGGGAGGAGTTGAGCTGAACGATGGCCAGTTGCAAAGAGGACAGGATCTCTGAGCTGAGAGTCGGAGGAGAGAAGGTTACAGCTTTATGGAGGGAAAAAAACATAATTCTTCTTAATTGCACTGTTTGGTGTTCAGTCCCTCCCAAAATGTAATCGTTAAATGTTCAATTTTTTTTAACTTGTGTACTGTACAAGTAGCATAAATGACCAGAAGATATCTGTAGGGAATGGTTGGTTGGAAATATTTTTGTTTTACAGATGGGTTGGATGTGTGTAGGATATTCTCTACTGAAACTTTCCTGCAGGGCCTTTTATAAGTTAGCATTGATAGCCACTTCAGACACTAGCAGTACTGTTACATTTTCCATCTGAAGTAGTTCATGTTATTCCGGTCATGTTTAGTAAGGGAAGTGGACGAGGAGACAAGTCATATAGTTCAGACTATATAATAGCAATCCCCATAGGCAGCAATGCAGTTCTGATCTCCACACGGAAGGAAACTCTGAACCAGGAGGAGGCAGTAGGCTGATGCATCGCTGGGTCAATGACCACTCTTGTTTCCTGTCTGAACTGGCTATGCTAATATAAAGTACAGTCTTATAAACAAAAAAGGCAGGATTATACACAGCGCCCCTTTAGAGGGGATCAACTATCAGGTAGCAACCCCATTGAAATGTTCGAGCTGTTCACAAAACACTGTTCTTAAAAAAATGCCATCACCCTTCCTAAGACTCATCCTGTCTCAGACTGACCTCATCCCGTATCAGATTTATCCCTCCCAAAACAAGGTTAAGATGAGTAGCTATGTCGGGGCGCGAGATTCAGTGCCCTATTTCAGTAGGCATGTCACCATTATTCTGACTTCTTAACCAAAAATAAATGTAAACGGTTGGCATTTTCAGATGCATGTAGAGTTCCAGTGGAGTGTAGCGTGACCGCTATTCCACCTTCGACGCACGTATGCGACTTAGACTGACAGGTCGGTCTTTCTTGTAGGCACACTGCCGACACGAGGTGTTCCCGAACGCACGTCAGAACATTACCTGTCATCGGTGACCTCCCTGTCGGCGGTGAGCACTCTGAGCACAGTACCTCCGTCCGTCCGTCTGTATCTCAGCTGCAGCTGGACGGACACGCGGCCGCCTACCGCGGGTGCGCTCGCTAAACATCGGGGAGAAAGACGGTCATCCCTCCGTGAATCCGGCACGCAATCCTTTCATTCCTCCACGTGTAGGCTATTCCGTAGCACTGCCCTGTTCTCACCCTCTCCCGGTGAAAGCGCTCCAAACTGGAAGGTGATCTCGCTGTTCGCAGCCACGTTGCCCACCTCCCTGGTCCCCTTATGGTCGGCCTGTCTCTCGCCTCTCACGCGCCTGGGGGGGGAACGGGAACATGGGATTATGGCCGTTTCCGGTGAACACGTGTTCACCTGCTCAAACGTACTCGCTGGCGGGACAGTGCGAGATTGGTCATTTGCGGCACCCGGGATTGTTCCTTTACCAAAGTAATTCACGAGGATGAGATCATTTACACCGCGCTCTTGAAACGCTGAATGTGACATACATACACAGACACACTATGAATGCGTTCATACACCGTCTTACCACACATACAAGTGTAAGGCAATAAACCACACTACAACTGTGTACCGCCTCGGAAACAATTTCACTGTATATCCACTAAAGGGTGTTGGTTCAACACTTACAGATTAGCAGGAAGCAGCAGTGTGGCGCTACAGTTTGTCGCTATCGTCCTGTTTTCTATAATCTCCTCAAATTCAGTGTACAGTTCATGTGGACTTGCTATCACCACCTAGAGGGGACAGATGATGGACACGGTACCATATTAATAGGCCTGGCTTGCTGCCGCCGCAAAAGACAACTGGGAACAGTTAGGGTAACACGTTGTTGTTTAATACCACATACTTTCCCGCCTGTACGATCTGTTATTCTCCCCAGCTCGTCAAGTCTGCAGTCCGTCTCCTCGAAAGCCAGCACTGACACCGTCACCCTATGACAGAAATGTTTACAGTAGGGCTTGGTCGGGGTATTCGAACAATGAAACGCTATTCGCTCAAAGCCTTAAATGCTATTAACGGAGTCTACATGACAATGAGGAATTTAAGGTCAGCGTTCTCGGTTCTCCGAGGCACTGTGGCACCCAGAATAGAAGTGAAAATTGAGCTAGTGAAGAAGGCGCCGAGTTGCACCAACCCCTGCGTAGCAGCGTAAGTCCCCAGGTCCTGGTAGAAAAGGGTGGAGGCGAGGAGTGCCCGAGCTTCCTTGTTCTCCACCTCCAGATTCCCCAGGTTGGCGTTGGCTTTTCCGTCCGTGCAGACGATCACCTGGGAGGGGGGGGCAGTATATCACAACGGTACTCGTCTCATGAACAATACAGACACACACTAGGACTATACGACTGACCTTGGACCCTGGTTGCCGGGAAGCCATGGCTATGGCTACAAGAGCAGCTGGGCCTAGAGCCTTGGAACCGCTCGCAGACAATCTGGTGATGAAAAGGCAATATGCCGTTATACTGCATTAGATTATTCATGATTATTGGTTTGTTGGACCAGTGTTACCCTAAAATCTCTCGCTGTAGACAGTGTCTGGCCTTGGAAATGGGCGGTGGGCTTGGAAAGCTGAATGCTGCTTCCTTCAGGTATTCGCTGTCGTTCAGCTGGCCATTCCACAGTAAACGTGAAGTGGACACTTCATATCCGTGCAGAGTCACCTGGCATGACAGTGGATATGAAAATACTGATAGAACCAAGATGCACGTCAAACTAACGCTGAATGCATCCCAATATGACATCCACACACAACACACAGATTTGATTAGGCAATCTGCATTTGATCTGGAACATCCGCTTTACGATTTGTAAAGGAGTAATATACTACCCATTTATTCTCGCGGCATACACTTTTAAAAGCCAGTCTTACCTCATCTAATCCCAAACTATCTATAGTGCCTACAACCAGTAAAGACAACAACAACAACAACAACAACACGTCAATTTTTACCTGATTGTTGAAGGTGATAAGTCCTATTCGCATGTGTGGTTTGGTCTCACTCAGTTTATGAACACTCTGTAACACTGCTTCCTGAACCAACTGGTTTCAAAAAACACATTGTTATTGCCAACACTAGCATCAACACAACCACACGCTATTTCCCATCGTAGCAAAGCACAGTATCCTGAATCTGCTGAAATATGTACAGAATTGGCAAATGAAATATGTCCAGATTTATCTGGTGGTTCACCTGAAGACGTGATCTGTAGATTTGCTTTGACCCTTCGGGCACCTGGAAGAATATGCTACATTAATTTCACAGCGCATTAAATTGACAGATTTCAAAAGCATAATATCCTGCATCCCACTTCTGGTTAGCTCTGAAGCTAAGCTGGCCCTGGTTAATGGGTGACCAGAGGCTGCTGGAAGTGGTGTTAGCGGATCCATAGAAGGAGGTCCTCCCGCTGCTTTAGAGCAGTGAGTGGGGACATTCACTGTGTTGGGTGCAGTCTTTTGGATGGGAGGTGATCCCTAATTGTTAGAGTGACAAGTGAGCATGTTTCATATTCGCAATGTACAGAGCCTTGGGAACGTTCTCCTTCACCTAGCAGCGGCAGCTACATAGTACATCGTTCTTTTCGGAAGTTGTCTTGTCACAAAAACAAACATTGGTAAGCTTGGTAGCTGCTGCTGCAACAAGCATTTGTAAACATGGCCAAATGTGCCGACTTATACCAGAGAAAGTGGGTCGTATATATCTTATATCTCTCAGATTCTCCCAGAAAAGCCGTTACACTTATGTGTCTCACAGTGTTTCTGCTCCATAGAAGTTAAAAGCAATTTTACAGTAGTTAAAAGAAAATTAAAGCATATGTTTTAGAATAACTGGGCTGGCCCTGAAACTATGAATACAATTTCTGAGAGATCCATGGTGTGAAATTCCCATTCTTAAGACACTTCCTTATGTTATTTTAATAGAATAGCAAATCCTCACGATGGTTTCCTACTTCATGGTCAACACTTAACACCTCCCAAGTCTTGGCTTTCAATCTGGCTCTTACATTAGTAAGTACATTAATTAGTTAGCATCTAGGGTGCATACGTTTTATGTTGTGGAGGCTCCAGTGGAAACGTTGGCACTGCACGGGCCATGCTCTATCGATTGGCTCACAAAGGATCACCATCCTGACCCTCCTGACCACCTAACCATCCATTTTGGTCCCACAAATAGTCAAATGTATGCAAAAACGTATGTAAAATACTACAAATGCAATCACTACTATATCAAACGTCATCCTAGATCGGAACATCTGCTGTCTGACTCAAATGTAAAATACACTGCTTTAACCAGCACTTAATGTGAAAGATTAACAGAACAATGTTAAGAATGCAGGGCTCTATATCAATTTGCTTTGAAACTCACAGGTCCTGTGTAAAAATGTAGCCAATGACTTTGCGGCCATACCTGGGAGATGATACCCATGGATCCTGAGGTGTCGATACAGAACAGGAGCAGTGAATCGGCGGGGGTCGGTTCTTGGTCAGCCGGGGTCAATAGGAAGGCACTGTCTTGGCAGCCAAGACAGCTGGAGGTGGATGGTTCCATTGGCTGGCAAAAATAACATGCATTCACCTGTGAAGCAATAGAGGGAGGATAGGAATACAGTTTGAGACAAACACCCCCTTCATTAGTTTGCAATAAGTTCATTTGTTGTTCCTAATTGTTTAATAGCTGGGAAAGAACAACCTTCGAGTTGTTAGGGGGATTAGCGCTCGATTACTGTGAATATTTGTCATGTTGTTTGCATGATTCATGTTTAAGATAGACTGAGAGGTCATAGTACCACATTGTCATAGAAGGAGTCCAGCACAGATCCACACTGGGAGCAGGAGGTGGGCTCTCCCTCTATTAGCACTGGGGATAGATTGGGCGATGTAGACAAGCATGTTAGGCTGTGACAATACTGAGAGACAGTGTAGTGTCACGTCAAAGTATCATACACCTAACACTATTTGAGAATGACAGCAGGTATAGTACACTAACCGTTATCTTGTGATATAAGCTTCCCCAAACTGACTAGGACCACGTTTGGATTCCCCGGCAACGGCTGTCCCAATCCTGTCATAAAAGGTGGCAATTGGATGTGGATATACAGTAATGGATGTGGATATACAGTAATGGATGTGAAGTTACTCTAATGGATGTGAAGATACACTAATGGATGTGGAGATGCAATAATGTCCACAAGGAACAAATACGTTAATAAAAACCTGTGGCCAGGTCAAGGGGCGGAGCTGAAGCCGAAGACTTCCCCACTACTGGGTATTCTGGACTGAACTTCATAAAGGAAGGCCGTGGTGGCAATGCTGGCGCTAGAAGGGGACAGAAGCACATTTGTCAACCCTGGCGATCGAATATAAACCTGTATTAACATGCAAGACGTTTGGATCCATCATGTATAAGTAGCTGGAATGGCAAGAGTGCCTGACTATATTAGCTTTGAGTCAACAAAATAATGCCTCTTTATGGCTTATTGACCAGACACCTAACTTCTGGGTTGATCCACTACTGCTGGTGGAGTTTATGTTTGGAAGCTTTATCTCTTCTTGCCTTCTGGGATAGTGCACAAGTATTCTGGTTCCAGCGAAGGAGCTCTGTTTTTTTTAGTTTGGCTGTTGGAGTGGTGAGAGGTAGAAGGGCCTAGGATTGACTGAAGGCAAGCCGTCGATTGGGATTGCATGGTTGGAGGGAGAAGCGCTGGGGAAGGTAGCAATGGACACTTTGTTAGCCACCAGGATAACTCAACATCAAGAGTTCACTCAGGAGTTTTTAAACTCCAATTGAACTATGTTGCCTGGAAAAGGACATACATTGAATTAGCATGGACAGATAAGGCACGGATGCTAGGCAAACCTGTACGTCGAGATGTGGGCGGTTGTGGCAAATCAGGAACGTCCACGGCTCTTTTGAGATGAATGACTGCATTCTCATTTAGTGCTGAGGGGTTGGGAGCTATCTTGACGTTGTTATCTTTTAAAACGCTCTCAGTGATTCTTGATTTTGGCAGTGGTGGCTGTGTTGTTTGTAATTCTGTGAAGGGTGCAGCGGGAGGTGGAGGAGGAGGTCTGCGTGGATGGAGTCGGTTGGGCGGAGGAAGGAGTGCTGAAAGGAATGAGAGACAGAGCATAGCTAATGTCAATGTGGACTACACAAAGTCCTGGAAAACATGAACTGGTTCTCTGACAGAACAATGGAAAGTTGTGGCGCGCACACAGGTACCTAGGAGAAGGGGACAGCATTAACAAGGTGCATACGTAAAATGAACTGAATAATGCACTAACTCACCTGAACGTTTAATTGGGATTTGTGTGTTTTTGAGGACTTCCTTCCGATAGGTTGATGGAGAGATGTAGACGAAACCACAGGCAAACTCCATTGAAAGCCTTTCTGTCAGAATGGCTTTGAATAAACACATTGACACCGGCAAATGTCACATTGTATTGTAACACCATACTCATGATGGGTAACACACATCTGTAACTATTTTGGAAGCACGGCACTCTGTAACACTACATAAAGGTATGGTCAAGAACAGAATAAAGTACTGTATAACATCTTAACAATGTTACTGCAAATAACAGCCTTGTCTGGCCTCCAAATATCTGTACTTACGTGTCCAAACCCTTGTAACCAGGCAAAAGACGTGCTCCAACAGACAACTGACTCGTCCTCAGAAATGTTTTTCAGTAAATGATCATGTCACAACACTCCATTTACTGTTGTTATGTGAAATAACCTGTCAAACAAGTCAGTCTAAACTAGTGCCAGGAAGATTAAGATGTTTTTTGTTGTAGTTGTTTTTTTCTATAATCAGTCACATCGGAATTTAAAAGTACATAGATTTTTTGGGGACATTTTATACTTGACAAAGAAAAAGTGGTAAAGGTAATAGTGTGCAGCCCAATGCTGCAGCGATACATGTTGGCTGTGATTCAGATCGCTGGAGAACCGTGGTCCTGTCATGCCCTTACAGGGCAGGACTAATTGTGTGGCCTCTAGCCCTCTCTATGCCATTGTGGGCTCCCCAGTCAGAGCTTGTGCTTGTCTCAACAGCTCACGGTTTGTCTCTGTTTATTTCCAATTCATGCGAATGCTCTACATGTTTTCTGTATATAGTTTTTATGTTAGTTAGTCCTTTCATTTTATGTGTACAGTTTTGTGTAGTTTGTAGTTTGTTTGTCTTTGGGATTAAATCACCTTTTGTTTGAAACTATGTCCGCGTTTGGTTCCACCCCACAACAAACCCGTGACAGGTCCACAAAGTATGTTTTGCCATACAACCACATGCCTGTATTTCCATTTAGCAGATGCTCTTATCCAGAGACAGTTTACTTTAGAAATAATAATTTTGTATTGGCACAATGCCCCCGGAATCTAACAGTGTTAACCAAACCAATAAGATGACCAATAAACCTTGTTCACCCTGATTGGCTCACTTGACCAGTCTTTCCCAGTGGGTTTTGCCACCGCTGATCTTTTGGGGTGTTATACTGACTTAACTATAATTGTACTCACTAAATAGTTTAAAACTGGGGGTTTACACCATTTTGGCGGGACACGTAAGAAACTGTTTTCGGGAAGCTCATCCGCATGCTTGTCAAACTCACCAGGGCCTCAACCCAGGTGCAGTTGGATGAAACTGGAATGGCCACTGGAACGGCCACTGGAACGGCCACTTGGCATGCTGGTGGGAGGTGTGGTCTCGGGGGCTGGTGGGGTTTATGGTATTAGCTGAATAAGCTACAGATAATGAACACGATCGCATTATGTCACGTCAAATTCAACGCGCAGAGATGCCGTGGCGCAATCCTAATGGCTGCTATTGCGCTATTTATTCCAAGCCATCAACGCGTCTCTCTGGATAGGAATGCGCTGACCTGTACACAGTTTCTGTCAGATGAAAATGTCCCAGTTCTCTGCGGAGCCGCCTGAGATTGTTTGGAATGCTGTAGATTGACGCACACGACATTGTGTCCAGTTCCTGCCAGTATCCAGCAACTTTTCACAGCCATTGTTGAGGGCTGGGACAATATTTCACAAATAAACAGTTTTATCACCTGTATCCATTGATGTGCTGCAACGCATGAGGCAACCGGTGGTCATAACAGATACTGAATGGCTTTCTGATCCCCGCCCCTACCTTTGGTTTAAAGGTATCAGTGAACTTAAGATGCTTATGTTTTCTCAGGTGAAATCCTCAGAGTAAATCCTGATGACTTTATTTCTGTTACAATATTTTGTCATATGCAGTGTAAAATCATTGAAATGTTTACATGTTGTTACCTAGGTTGGTCCAGTGTTCTAAGCTTCAACATAAAGGACATATGTACATCTGCGCTGTGGATTCAATTATTCCCCTTCTATCTTTCACCCCTTTCATGTCACATGAAGCATAACATTGTTGAGATTTTATTTTTGTTCAGTTTTTCTGTCTTCCTTTTACAGCCAGCTCTTTAAAACATGGCCTGAAACTGAGTATGTGTACGCCTATAAATAACTTGGCATACTGTACGTCTTAAATGTTCACTCTCATTCGATGCCCAAATTACCCAATCTTCATGTTTTTGCATAGGAGAGTAGTGTACCAGGAGAACTCAGGAGAAAAAGTATACCAGTTGATTAGCTTGGTAGGACTTTTTCTCCAAACTGAAAGAAGGTGGTGCCCATGTAAAAACCACAACACATGAGATTAATAAGATTTAGTAGGTTTATTTTGAAAATGCAAATGCAAGTTGTTTAGCTTCTTTTTTAATGAATTCAAATCATTTATTGTAATATTTGTAAACATACAGCATTCGTATTGTTATTTTAGCATAAACAGATACCTGTAAACCTTTTTTTCCCATTTCAACTGCAAATATAAATGCTTGCATTTTAACTAATGTTTTGTCTTTCTTTCATTCAAACACGTACACACGCACACACACAAAACCCCCCCAAAAAACAAGCATGCTTGTTTTACTATTTTTGTGAGAATTATTTAGGCAAATGTATCTCCATTAAAAATCACATTTTCCCTAACCTTAACATCCAAACTCCCAGGAAATCTAAATCTAACCCTGCCCCTAAATGTTATTCCCTAACTGTAACCCTAATTGTAATTCTAACACTGAATCCAATTAAAGTTCTAACCCTAACCTTGACCCAAAGCCTAAAAACAGCATTTATAAAAGTGAAGACCAGCAAAATGTCTTTACTAGTCCTATACTAGTGAAGACATTGTGTCTCTAAGTAAAATATTACACATGCACACAGAGCCCGTTGAGCCCCTGTATAAAAGTACACAGTACATGTTAGCCATTTATGTTGCTTAATATTGCACAAATATTAAAGCCATATAGGGTTTGTTCCACAAATAGGGTGCCCTTTGTGCACGTGTTTCTGTACCTTTAAATATGTATGTACCTTCTTAAACCCCATGTTTCTCAGGGTTTTCACTATCATTTAATTTACTATTATTTACTTTGACTAAGCATTTTTTTACATTTTTATTTAATGTTATTGTGGATTTATTAATGTCTGTCACGTCATTACAAATTCAAAGCGATTACAATAGCTGAAAAGCAGGAGAGCTGGTTCTACACTCTACAGCACTGATGTTTTGTGGTGGAAAACAATGCATGTCTATCATACAATTAAAATTCTAATTGTTTTGCATTCAGTCGCCCCTCCCAGTTAAACATAGCAGGCTTCTCCTTTCTCCTGTCACAAGGAGATTAATTGCTGACTTGAAATGAAATTATAACAGTCAACACATTATATTTAATTTGTTTTTACTAAAGTACTTTATTTTTTGGTTTTGGTAACATTTTGAAAATCTAAAACAAAATGCTTCTAAAAAGTAGTTACTAATTGAAAATATCAAAAGGCACTGTATTGGTGGAATGATCCATAGCTTAAATTGTTAAATGGTTAAAAGTATCCATATTTAGATAATATGTTACAATACATATTTCAGCGTGGGGGTTATAATATTGTGGGTGTTAACGTTTAATATTCATGGTTATATTGGTGCACTGTCAAAAGAAAAAAACATGTTGCTGACATGACACTTGAGAATGCAGGGCGTGGCAGAATGACATCATCACTGCACAACAACTTGAACGTAATTGGCTGGGTAGAAGCCTTCCTTCCCGTTGTCCATCACCCCCCTGCACCAGCCCTGGTTATCCTCCTCCTCTACCTTCAGGAACACCTCACCTGGAATAATACATGAATGGAAACAGACCTAAATCAGAATGACACGCTTGAGCATCTGGGCTGCCTGAAGGAACGGTGGACTCGCAATGCTTAACATTGATACAATGTTGAAATGAACTGGTCACAATGCTTTACGTTGATACAATGTTTAAATGAGCTGGTCACAATGCTTTACGTTGATACAATGTTGAAATGAGCTGGTCACAATGCTTTACGTTGATACATTGTTGAAATGAACTGGTCTCAATGCTTTACGTTGATACAATGTTGAAATGAACTGGTCTCAATGCTTTACATTAATACAATGTTGAAATGAACTTGTCTCAATGCTTTACATTGATACAATGTTGAAATGAACTGGTCTCAATGCTTAACATTGATACAATGTTGAAATTAACTGGTCACAATGCTTTACGTTGATACAATGTTGAAATGAACTGGTCTCAATGCTTTACGTTGATACAATGTTGAAATTAACTGGTCTCAATGCTTTACATTGATACAATGTTGAAATGAACTTGTCTCAATGCTTTACATTGATACAATGTTGAAATGAACTGGTCTCAATGCTTAACATTGATACAATGTTGAAATGAACTGGTCTCAATGCTTTACGTTGATACAATGTTGAAATGAACTGGTCTCAATGCTTTACATTGATACAATGTTGAAATGAACTTGTCTCAATGCTTTACATTGATACAATGTTGAAATGAACCTGTCGTAATGCTTTACATTGATACAATGTTGAAATGAACTGGTCTCAATGCTTTACATAGATACAATGTTGAAATGAACGTGTCTCAATGCTTTACATAGATATAATGTTGTAATGAACGTGTCTCAATGCTTTACATAGATACAATGTTGAAATAAACGTGTTTCAATGCTTTACATAGATATAATGTTGTAATGAACGTGTCTCATGTCACCTGCTTTAAAAGACAGCTCATCCCTTTCCTCTGCCTTGTAGTCATATAGAGCTCGTACCTTCACTCCTCCAATCATCACACTGAAGGACAGGAGAACAACATAATAAATGTTTGTGTGTATTGAACGTTGGATATTAATAGTTGTCTGCACACAAGCAAGCATACACGCAGATACACACACCCTAACTGCTACTTATACGCTAAACCTAACTCCCAAATCTAAACTCCTAAACCAAAAATAGCCTTTTTCTTTGAGACTGATGAAGTAAACTTACAATAAAAAACATTTGTAGGGATTCTTGTTCCTCACCCTCAAAGCAAAACAAGGACAAACATAAACATATTGCATGTTTTACTGTTGTTGCATTTCCCACATTCAAAGACCCTCATTGTCAATTTACCTTATGGAGACAAGCAAGAGGTCTCAGTAAGTTGGAACACACACACACACATTCATCCTTCAGGCCTGCTTACGGTTTATCCTTGTGGCCTTTCTTGTTTCTTTTTTTCGTCTTTGGCCTTTTCATTGGTGGGACCCATTCCTGATCATACAGACAAGTTTAAGTGCTTCATCCTCAGTGAGTCTTTCTACGTTGTTTCACACAACGTATGGCATGTATACAGAAGCTGTTAGAACAATCTTGGTTTACAGCTGCTAGTAATATAAACCTATCTACAAGTGTAAGGTCAAAGGTCACTGTAACGAGTCAGGGTTGGATACCTCAATCTTCGGCCAGTCAGTGGGCATACCCGGCCCGTGGTTATTCTTCCACCACTTCAGGTCATCCGTCTCACTGATGGACATGAGGGTGTGGTGGAGCTCACTGTACACCGTCTTCACACTGACACAGAGTGGGAGGATGGATTAACATGCTGTACATGTATGTTTTATTACAGTAGAGGCATGCGCACATAACCATAACCATGGGTTAACCGTAATCTAATCCTAGCATGAAAACATCCTCAATAACCTAGCCTTTATTTACACTACCCTAACGTCTCACTCTAACTGGTAACCTTAAACCTAAGCCAGAACTTGTTTTCATTTAGAGGACCAGCTGAAAAATCTTGTGGTGATCGATTTGTCAGGGTATGTTATTTTTGTGAGGACTTGGATCACACATAAATACACAAACACATTTGTATTGAAATGTTCAATACCCCCTTACTTTACAAGGAGCCGTAATGGGTGCATGGCACCCATGGCAACCAATCAGGGGGGCCTACTAGAATGTTTGTCAAATTATTGAAAACAATTATTGCAAGCAGAATACAAATATATTATACATTTTGCAAATGGTCATTTGCTGTATACTATTTAGTCCAGAGAATATGTTGACAATGATGTGTTAAACATCTGGATTTCTTTTTCATCTTTAAGATTGACCCATCTGTTACAGTGTGTGTTAGAAAATGCTGGCTAGTTACCTGAAGTAACAAAATATAAACTGCATATATATATAATGTCTGAAGAGGAAAGCAATACAATACAGCTTACAATAAATATAATAAATATAATATGGGTCCTTTACATCTTGAGTAAAGTTGAGCAGCAGCATGAGAAGATTGTTAGACGTTACTGCAGTGTTTCCCAATCCTGGTCCTGGGGACTCATGGAGGTGCACGTTTTTGTTTTTGCCCAAGCACTCACATACGTAATTGCGTAGGGTGTGTAAGTGGTTGGGCAATGTTTGAATCCTCATTTTTGATTGGCTCAGAGCTGCCGCCTACCGGCATGCAATTCTACAACACAATTTGTTGGATTTTTATACATTTTTGTAAATTACAAAATAACTATGAACTGACCTGACAACAAACCTTAAATGGTAACGACCCAAACCAAAAATGTAACCCTAATTCTAACACTATGCCCAAGTGTATGTATTTCTCTAAATGTAAGCTGTGCTATCCTTGTAGGTCCATACAAGCAGGCATAGATGTGGATCGCACAGATAATAAAACACAAACGAGGACATGGACCGAAGGATCTGAGGCCCTCGTACCTCTCATTGTTGGTGATGTCCAGGTGTCTGTGGATGGACAGAAAGGCCTGTTTGAGGAAGCTGATCCTCTTTCTCTCCTCCTCCTGTGACTGCTCAAAGATGGCCTCCATCTCCTCCATGTAGCGAGGCGCGTAGGACGTTACGTCTTCCAACCCCTTCTCATACTTCTCATGGACCTGTGAGGGAATCATCCAAGAAGCCATGCCGTCAAAACACGCCTGACCAGCGACGACCGCGTACCCCTGTGATGCCCACGCACCCTGGCCTGTGAACTGTCTAGGAGGGATGGACCGTGTCAGTTACGGTGGGATGGGAGCTGTTTATGGAAGCCCATCTGGTTCAGTCAGGGTCCCTACGTAATTTGAGATGATTTACTACTGGATAAACAAAGATGGCGTCTAACATTAACATGAACGTTTGTTATTGTGTCTCTTACGACACCACGGTTTCGACATGGCCATAAAAGGAAGCTGTATGATGGAAAAGGTAGAATGAAGCATTCCTGAAGATAAGAAACTTCCATATCTGGAAAGTTGTATGTATCCAATCTCAGATGAATTCATTTACATGTAGCAGTTGTAAATTAGCCTTTCTCACTTTGTTCTTCTCCTCGCTGGCCCTCTCCCTAGCTTCTTGGATCTTCCTCAGTTTCTCCGGCTTCAGCTCTTTGTTTTCCTTCGCCTGCGTCTCTCTGTCTATGGCAACCTGTTCCTTCTGACAGGTCTTATGGTACACACTGCAGGCTTTCTCCAGCTACGGCATAAGGGAAGTATTCAAAACCACAGTTCAATGTCGAGAAATATTACAAACGAGTTTGAAGCCATATTTTCATGAACAGTAGACTACTCACTGGGCACAATTAAAAAGCTAGATCTTTTAAATGGGCACGGGACACCAGAGTGTTTTACTTAAGTTTGGTCTCGAGTTTGTTCCATAGAGCGAAGAAGAAGCGAAGTAACTAAAAGCATTCCTACCTAACTATAAAGAGACCACTGGAGACTTCAATGTAATCCACGCCTGTGATCTGGTTTTGAAATGGGTTTGTATAATGGAAAGATGATTTATATGGAGGTAATTTTAAAAGAAGTGCTTTGTAAATAAAACACGAGAGCATGTTGCTCATGCCTCACAAAGAGGCCAAATCCACATGTTGATTCCCATGAGGATCAGCATTAACCCGTAAGTAGCCAAATCCACATGTTGATACCCATGAGGATCAGCATTAACCCGTAAGTAGCCAAATCCACATGTTGATACCCATGAGGATCAGCATTAACCCGTAAGTAGCCAAATCCACATGTTGATAGGGTTGCATGGATAGTCTAGTAGAAATTGAAATCTTACATAATTAATTCCTAACAAAAATGATAAATCCAATAACAATGCTGTCGGCCTGTTCTAAATCTTCCTTTTATTTGGATGTGTGATTTGAAATGTTTCCTCAATCAAGCTCAGCTAAAGCATTTGAAGTGGTCTCAAGTAGTAGTTGATCCCATGTCTGCAATGGTTAAAAACAGCACCTCCCTTGGTAGTAGTAATCCCATCCCTGTATTAAGGTGTGCCCCATACAGTAGGCAGTGAAATATATTTCCAGGGTTCAAGCATGCATCACCTAATTTCTAATTTTAACAGCGATGGATCGGCTGAGCATGCAACTGATGTTTGTCTACAACCTTGGAGACCAACATGTGATAGCGCCCATTCTTAGATTACAGTTTAAAAAAACCTACGATAGAGAAACAGGAGTAGGTAAGTGTGGTTGACTTTTACGGGATCAACCAATGGCGGTTAGAACATGTAGTGGAATCCCCAACGGTGACACACACGGAAGACAATTCTTTTGGTCATAAATATGTAATGTAGACCTAACATAAAGATTATGTGACCTTTCCCAGCCTCTTGGCCCAGGGTCTCTGAGCGCGTGCAAAAGCTGTCTCATTTTCGTGGGTCTCACGGAATCCACAGAATATCTTCTTGGGGAAGGACTCTTTCTGCCAGCTCCTCACACGCTCCCTCTCTTCCGTTACAAGGGACTGGGAGATGGAGGTGTGGAGGACGGATAGACGTTCGGCGGAGGAGAAGAAACACTGCCAGGCCCTCATGAGGGAGCCATAGAGAGGCCCTAGGGTGACAGAGAACTAATTCAACCGAGCGGGTAGGAGCAATGGCCGTGGTGGATCCGTTTATCATTTTGATAGGCGCTGATAATGAGCGCTAGTTTATCAAAGTCCGCTACCGAAGTAGTCTTTGGCTCTCCGATACTTACGCGAGTCTACTATAGCTTTCCATTTGCAGCTCCAGTCACTGAGCTGCTGGGCGTAGTGTTTCTCCACCTTAGCCCTCTCACGAAAACAGGCCAAGATATCATTGCAGGCCTGGAAGGACCGTTCAGTGCGCTGGACGGTCCGCTCGTAGTTCCCTGGCTGGGAGGAAAGAGAGGGGGAGTGGGACGAGGAATAAAGGCGGCTCAGGAGGAAACATTTTTAAAAAGGCAAGCTTTAAAATCGACTCTCCTGTTTGCAAAATGCATGAAAAGATCATCAGTCATTTGTTGTAACGAAATGCTTTAAAAAGCTGTTATTTCTTTTTGATGTCCTACTGACCATCCAGAAACTCTGCATCCTGGAATCCTCAGGCGCTTCTTCAGGGGTCGTCGACATTTCCGGGTCTTTAAATGATAAAATAATGTATATGTTTTTATTCTGTTTTCTATTTGACCTTTACATAAAGGCCACACAAGGGACCAAGGTGTCTTTCACAATTGAGTCCTGTTCACAAACAAAAAAAATAAGAAATCAAAACATTCAAATAACTTTGCAAAATTAAAAGCAAACATCAGATGGGCAGTGTTCCATCCGCCCCGCACGTCTTAAATTAGGGATCCAATGGATTGGACAGTGGACAGTGGACAGTGGCCTGGGGATGGTTTCAAGAACGAGGGGGAGATAATCAAACTTCCCCACCTGCGGGACCTGCAGAAACAGACAGTTCGGCGGTAGACGTTGGTAATTGCTGGTTTTCCAATTTAAAGATTTAGCTGGTAGAGGATTGTTGACCAATAGCACTCAATGTTGGGAATGTGTGTGTTTTCAAACTTAACAGATGATTGTTTACAAATAAACAGGAATTACAAGTATGCCCTCACATTCATTGCTTTTTGAAAGGTATTATTTCTCTGATCAAGAAATTATTTAGACCTTAACCATTAAGAGGGTGCAATAAATGATCAGGTCAGACATAGAACCAGAAGGCCTCTGACCTCGTAGGGTAAGAGAAACCTGTCTCTAACAGGTGGCTTAAAAATCCACATCGAAACATCGAAGATTCCCCCAAGAATACCTCAAATAACTTAAAGTTTAACTTAAAGGTTCCCCCAAGAATACCTCAACTAACCTAAAGTTTAACTTAAAGGTTCCCCCAAGAATACCTCAACTATTCTAAGAATGCACTTCCACAGAGATCATTATTACAGAATAATAACAGACCTAAGCTAACACAATGGACATTTATCCATTTAGCTCATGAATCTGAAACATGACAATATGAGTGACTATACCTAATGGCTTGATGACATAATACATTTTCATACGGAATCTACTGAAATGAAATACGATACGATTTGAAATACACAGAATCTCATTGTTATGCAATATGAACAAACAACTCCAAATGGGAGCCTACAGTGCTGAAACCAGCTGTGACATGATAAAACATACATTACACTGCTTACAGTGGAGTAAAATATTTTCTCCCCTGCTGATTTTGTACATTTGCATACTGACAAAGATATTATCAGTCTATAATTTTTATGGTTTATTTGAACAGTGAGAGACAGAATAACAACAAAATAAAATTGTGAATAACACATTTCAAATAAGTTACAAATTGATTTGCATTTTACTAGTTCAAATAAGTATTTGACCCCTTTGCAAAACATGACTTAGTACTTGGTGGCCAAAACCGTGTTGGCAATCAGAGGTCAGACTTTCTTGTAATTGGCCACCAGGTTTGTACACATCTCAGGAGGGACTTTGTCCCACTCTTCTTTGCAGAACTTCTCCAAGTCATTCAAGTTTGGAGGTTTTGAGTTGAGTTGATGCCAAAGAGCTCGATTTTGGTCTCATCTGACCACAACACTTTCACCCAGTTCCCCTCTGAATCATTCAGATGTTCTTTGGCAAACGTCAGACGGGCCTGTACATGTGCTTGCTTGAGCAGGGGGACCTTGTGGGCATTGCAGGATTGCAGTTCTTTACGGTCTAGTGTGTTACCAATTGTTTTCTTGGTGTCTATGGTCCCAGATGCCTTTAGATCATTTACAAGATCATCCTGTGTAGGTGTGGGCTGATTCCTCACTGTTCTCATGATCATTGAAACTCCACGAGGTGAGATCTTGCATGGAGCCCCAGACCGGGAGATTGACAGTCATTTTGTGTTTCTTCTGTTTGCAAATAATCATATCAACTATTGTAAACTTCTCACCAAGCTGCTTGGCGATGGTCTTGTAGCCCATTCCAGCCTTGTGTAGGTCTACAATCTTGTCCTTGACCTCGTTGGACTTCTTTTTTGTCTTGGCCATGGTGGAGAGTTTGGAGTCTGATTGATTGATTGCTTTTGTGAACAGGTGTATTTTATACAGGTAACAAACTGAGATTAGGAGCACTCCCTTTAAGAGAGTGCTTCTAATCTTAACTCGTGAGCCAGAAATCTTTTGGATTGACAGAGGATCAAATAAATATTTCACTGAGTAAAATGCAAATTAATTTATAAATTATTTGAAATGCGTTTTTCAGAATGTTTTTGTTGAATTCTGTCTCTCCATGTTTAAATAGACCTGCCATTAAAATCATAGACTGATCATTTCTTTGTCAGTGTGCAAAAGTACAAAATCAGCTTGGGATCAAATATTTTTTTCCCCCACTGTACATCTATAATACATCAGAGCCCACTGTGAGTAAAGGGGAATGTCATTCGGAGAATGGAATTTATAGGCTGAAATCGAACACCCGCACAGAAATATTTCCTGCTGCTGTCCCAAAATAAACAGGAGGGAAAGGTCATCTTTCCCTGGCTGGGCTCTGACTAATAACGGCCTCCCTATTAGCGGAGGCATCTTCTCCTCAGACTCGTCTCCCATTTGCTCCCATGTAAAACAACCACACGACAGCTGAGTGCGAGGGGAGAGAGTTTGGGTTAAGCAAACAAATAAAAACAGTAGTTCTAAGCAACAGCTTGGTTGGACATAGTAAACATATCTTTGGCTTACCCCAGTCAAGGTATATACACAAGGTTATGTCGGTATAAAAGGCTCTCTGAACAGTACAAGATCAGAACAGAGCCATATGAAAACACATAAGAGCTTGGAGACACCTCTAGGACTATTTCTGTCTGCCTAACACATTGACACTTTGTTGGCTGAGGGATAATTTCTGTGCGAAACAGACTAACCACACCTCATCACAAGACCAAAGCCAAAAGTGGAGAACAGAGGATTTGTCTCACAGCAGTTACCCCCCCCCCCCTTTATACATAGTAGCCCTTCCTCTCTCAGCTGGTCCTGCTTGTCATAAGAGCTAACTGTGGAGTCTTGGGTTACTGTTGATTGTTTTTCTATTTAAACATAGCATGTTATTATTAAATGTAATATCATGTCCATCTCTATGTCTTCCTCTGCAGGCAAAGGTGAGTAGGGAACTGGGTTTGAGGTCTGTTTCAAAGCCCTTAGTAGTTAGACCCCTAGTCCAATAAAAAGACATCAACTTTGCGTTCAAAATCATTGAAATTACCTTTGGAAACATGACAATATGATGAACAAAGAAACATCACTTCCACGTCAGTCTGAATCAACAGTGATTACATGTCAGTCTGAATCACCGGTGATTACTCAAGAGACCACTTGTTCGTTTTAAGGCCAGTCTCTGCGTCTCAGTTCTACTCAGAACGCATCTCCCACAACACATGCTCATCGCTCCTCGCTGACCCAGTTCTCCCTGGAACTTCAAGTTACACACACCAGCCGGCTCCCAGACTGAGTCATCGTGGCAGTGTTGGCAACAGCGGGGCCGAGACGGCGAGGTTCGCGTGAGAAATCGCAAAACGATTAAGGAAAAACAAAGAGCAGTCCTACCTTCCACTCGTCCGCTGTTAGCAGTGCCGTTCTGCCCGAATTCTCATTCCACTGTTCAACTTCCTCTCGGCTCTTGTTGCTGTCGTTATCCAAGCCTCACCCTACTCACTACCCCTCTCCCCCATCTCCCTTCTCCTCTCCTCGTAGTTTCCTTGACACTTGGTGTCGGATGATGTTTCGTCTAACCCCCCTTTTTTGCTGTCCCGCTAACCCTCTCTCTCTCCACAACTCCTCTCTATAAGGTCGATTCCCCAAACAGCTGCGGGGAACGTTAGGCCCCTTCTCCCCTCCCTCTCAACGTGGCGCTAATGAACAGTAGCGTCGACATGTCAAGCGGGCCTTGAGAATAGGGCGGCCGTTCGTTTCTCGCCTCGGCTGGTCGCGGTGTTGTGTCGGGGGTGTTGGCGCTGCGTCATGTGAGCTCATTAGCGTGTGTGTGTGAGGGGTGGCCCCGCGACCCGTCGTGTCCACCCAGGGCCTCTTCACACCGCGATCTCCAAGACCCTGGCGCTCGCATATTCCACGTTGCACATAACAGGCACACTGCCACACGCCACATTCAAACACGCCCAAGTGTCTCATTAACCCCTCGGGTGTTTTTCCCTCTGGCTACTTTTTGAAGATGTACCCGACCTTCTAAAGTGATCACAGCAGGGGTATCTACGTTCTCAAAGTGGCCCCTTCTACCGTTTTCTATCAGCTCATTCGGCCAGACCTGAAGTAATCCTAAACATGACAGCATTGTGGCACAAAGCCCTAGTTGGCGGGGAGGAGAAGCCGCCAAATGAGTCAATCATAACAAAATGTAAACCTTTGGAGCAGAGAAATGGGTAAAAGATCAAGACAGTTTGTTCATTCAGCATTTATTTCAACACCGTATTTAAATCTCTATCATATTTTATCAGTATATTTCTGTATTTCATGTTAAACAAAAGTTCATAAATACCTCTTATCTCATACTGTATATATTCATCAGATTCATTATATTTATATATTACTAGTCCTAAAATACTCTTTAAATCATAGAACGTAATGCTTTCTACACCACTGCTCAATCCTATCCAATGGAAGGTTCTGGAGTAGCAACAACCCTCATTCAATACCATTGGAGGTTCTAGGTGTGAGGTTATGACTTCATACAAGTAAAGAATGTTGTGATGCGTATGAGTTTCACAGATAAGATAAAGTAGATAAAGGCCAGTGAAGTTGGCCCTCTTGAAAGCATTTACCAGGAGTAATACCGTAAATAATGACAACCAAAGAAAAGTAGCGTCAAATCATTTCTCACACTATTTGGAAGACAGAGATTCTGTAGTGTTCAAAATGTTACCACATACCTAATCATGAATATATTAGTTATTGTTTAATCATACTATAATTTTTTTAATATTTGTACTTGTCATAATCATCATCATATCATATAGGCCTGTAAATCATCTTTAAAAAGTTTGTTTCACTTCAGAGTGCATTTGACTCAAGGCAATGACAAACAGGTATCTAAAAGAGCCTGTGTGTGTGTGTAAGTAGACATATATTTGTCTGAAATATGTGGATCAGAAATCGGTTCATCTTGAGGGATTTTGAAGTAGGAGTTTATGAAGAAGGGCAATGTTAGGATTGTCAACTGGTGCAAAATATACATCTCTACGTTTTCTAACCATTAGAAAACTGGCTTTGAGTTACGGAGAAGGCATAAGAGAGAGGTTTAGGGGTGTGGTCAGGGGTAACAAGGCAGGCAGACGAAACAGTCAGCGCACACACACACACAATGAGAGGGAAAAGGCCTAGGGAGCCAGTAATACAATAAAAACTAACAGACGTAGAAGCCCTTTTTGATCACTGCACCTGTGTGAGTCAACATGACAACTAGCTGTGTAGTGTAGAATGACATGGGTTCCTGGCAGACCCAGAGACATGGCTGTCATCACCAACACAACAGATGTTCTTAAACCTTTCCAGCTCAAGACCCAAGTTAGAAATTAACCGTCAATGGCCCAATTAAAAAATAAACTCTGTGTGTTCTCATAATTCGCGACCCACATTTCAAATGCCCAGGTCTTGCTAAGTGTACAAATCCCTGCTCCACAGCCATGTTTCAAACCCATATTTTACCCTCCTTTGCCCCTCTCTGATATACTCCAGCCAGCCATTCTAAACGTAATGAAAATGTCATTTTTACAGCTATATATATATATATATTTTAAATATTTGTATATCAATAGCTTGACCCGTTTGAAATGAATGATTGCTATCAGCACTTGCTATCAGTACAAAACAAATTAATGATTCTGATTTGTGAATCCACTTTTACATGTACAGCGATAATGTTAGTCAAGAATCGATAAAATACGTAGAAAGCTTGTTGGGATTTAGGGCATTAATTCACCTTGGTATAAAAGTCTACTGTTTTCCTATTTTCCACAGGTTACTTTAACAACAAAAAAAATCACATACTTTTCCATTTAAAGATCATATTTTGACTTTGACACCCCAACTGCAGTTTAAAATCCCATGTCAGTTGGAATATGGCCCATATTGTTAACTAGAGGTACTTACTCCACTTCCACCTTCCGCATATCCATTGTGTTTACCGTCTCTATGGCTAGCAGCATTCAATCTTAAGATTCTTCTGAGCATTTATTTCGCTACTGTAACTGTCAGGCAGCAGATGGAGTGTTAGAATAACCAGTCAAATCTGTGTGTGCGTGTGGGGGCGTGTGTCCATTTAGTAATTAAAGGCCAATGTATCAGTGGTTGTGCAGTGTGTGCAAATTGTATCAGTTAAGACATGATTGTGTGTCGTATGTGTTTCCACCCTTTTTTGACCAACACGTGCAATCAATGTAAATCTCAAGAATCTTCCGGAACAATTGTCCTCCGCTTTTACCAAATACGTCCCGGCCAGATTTAGCCTTGCCCATCACAATCCCCTCCTGTCTTAGTTCCAATTTACAGTCGAGTTGTGTTCAATGGTCTTCTTTAGCTTTCGTACAAGTCACTTTGTGTCTTTGTGTTTCTCTGAGCTTTGATTCACTTCATCTTTCACTCTCTCAGTCTGGGGCTCAGGGGATGGGCTAGGGTCATGCATGGGAGAGAAGAGCCTGGGGAAAGAGGGTAAATCAAGAAGTAAGAATGAATAGGAAAATTTATGAGGAGCGAATGTTGTAAACTAATGACAAATAAAAAAGGGCGAGGAATTGAGGTAGAGTGTGAGATACGTTGGGAGGTGGATGTAGACAGAAAGAGGAGCAAGATAGAGGAATTTTGGGAGGGAGAGAGAAAGATAGACAAACAGAGGAGAGAGATAGAGGAATGTTGGGAGGAAGAGAGAAAGATAGACAAACAGAGGATAGAGATAGAGGAGGAATGTTGGGAGGGAGAGAGGAAGATAGACAAACAGAGGATAGAGATAGAGGAGGCAGAGGGATAAAAAGGGAGATCAAGAGAGAACAAGAAGGATGGACAGAAAGATAATGAGAGATTTGAAGTAAAGTGATCAGTAAGGATAAATGCTTAGCGACTGAAAGGGAAGGGGATGGACTCATCTGGCTCGCAGGGAAGGAAAGTACTCGTCTTTCCTTCTCCATCCATTCCTTCTTCTCTCTTTATTTCCACTTGCCCCCCTTGGCTGACGTAGCCTCTGTCTGTGCGCTGACTCAGTCCGGGCCCGCTCCTCCCTCACCTGTCAGTCAGCCTCTTCAACGCTCTCTCGATGTTCATGCGGTGGCCGACGCGCGTCACTCCCAGGTCCAAGAAGTCGTCCTTGGTGAGGGAGGGCAGGTGAGAGCCGTCGATCTCGTTGTCCAGGAAGCGCTCCCGGTGTTCGCCCAGGTTCAGGTAGGCCAGCCAGTCGGCCACGTCCCACTTGGTCCAGTAGGACAGGGGCTTGACGGCAAAAGGCTTAGCCGGGGGAGGAGGGGTGAGGTGAGGGTAGCTAAGGCAGGATGGAGAGGGGGGAAGGTGCATGGCAGGCGATGATGCGCCGGAGAGGAACTGGGTGGGGGAGAGCGAGCGGGAGACCAGGAGCGGGCTCGGGGGTTGCGGGGAAGTGGGGAAGAGGGGAGGGGCAGAGGAGTTGTACAGGTCCCCGAGGGCGTGGCCAGGAGATTGAGGAGTGAGTGGATTAGGGAAGTCAAAGGGGGTATTGTAGACGGGGGTGACTGGGAGGATGGGCAGGGAGGACGGTCTTGGTGGGGCAGGGCTTGTCCGTTCCGTGGAGTAGATGAGGGGACTGGGGGCTCGCCGGCGGGACACAGACGACCTCAGCTCTGGCCCGGAGGTACACTGGAAGTCAAAGATCTTGGCCCCGCGGTACTTGGTGCGATGTTTGGGCGACGTGGGGTAGGGGGAGTAGGTGGGGGAGAGAGGAGGGTGGGAGGAGTGAGAGGGGGAGGTGGGCAGCTGGGGAGACGGGGTGTGTGTCCAGTTGGGCTGCAGCTGGGGCTGGTGGGAGGGTGAGCCCGACGGGGTAGCGGTGAGATTCGGGGCGGGAATCGGCTGCCGATGCTGCGGGGACGAGGTGGGCAAGGGGGACGTGGAGCGAGCAGACGGGGGGCTCTGGAACGACGCAGAGAAATCCCCCGAGTACCTGAAAGAGAAGAAAAGTGAAAGGAGTTATTGTACTCGGCAGACGACATTGTGGAGTCCATCAGGTCAGCGGAGCCGCAGCAGCCTCACCTGTGCATTGATGGTGACCTTGGGCTAATGGGGCTCGGACCTCGCACCTCAGACTGAACCCAGTCCTCCGTGCTCTTGTTGGTCATCTGCTGCAGCTTGGAGCTCAGCTCATTGATGATGCTGGCCTTCACCCCCGAGAGGGGCGAGTGCAGCCTGCGCCCCTCCACAGACGTCCCGCTCCTCTGGCTGCCGCCGCCTCGCTCTGGTCCCTGCCCCGGTTCTACTCCCTCGGTCCAAGACAGGGGTCTGGGCTCTATGGTGTTTGGACGCTCCAGGCAGGCAGCCAGGGTGGAGCCAAAGCCGTCCCCCATCTTGGCTCGACCCAGTCTGCGCTGTTTCCTATCGTCTGCCGCACCTCCCTCGTCTCCCCTTGCCTCCTCCTCTGTGTCGGCCTGCGGCGGGGTCCGTTGATAGGGTGGGTTAGTGCTCGCCTGACGGCGCAGCACTAACCTCGCGTCTTTGACGCCGCCTTCTTTGTACTGCATCGTCTTAGGGAACACCGGGGGACAGGCCGAGTGTTTGGTGGGGTGCGCTTTCAACATCTGCCCCCCTGAGAAAGTCGCGTAAGGCTCTGGGTGCTCGTCACCTCCGCTCTCCCCTTCCACCACTCCGCTTTCTCCCTTTAATATTTCCAGATGTTGGTCACTGCTGTGGCTGTCCAGCTCCTCAATGCCAGAGTCCATGATCACATCTGTCTGCCAGTCTCCGGTGTTCACCCCAGAGGAACACTGGTCACCTGCGTTGCCTGCGATGCTGACAGCGTTTCTTGGGGCCGACACTTCGGCGCTGTGGTTGGAGGACACAGCGGAGGCCGCGGTAGTGGCGGCGACGGCGGTGGCGGTCATCGTGGTAGCATAGGTCATAGTCGTAGTGAGGGTGGCTGCGCCTCGGTCCTGGGCTAAGGTCACTGGGGGAGCAGGAGTGCCCATGTTAGCGGGGTTGGCTGCTATGTCGGTGGCCCCAAAGAAGGGGTGCGCTCGGGTCACTGGCTGGGGTCTGTGTAGAGAGGGGGTGGGCAAAATGGAGATGGCCGTGGTGGTGGAGGAAGGGGGGAAGGTCTGGGGCGAGGGGAGGGAGGGGGAGAGGGCAGATTGGGTGAGGTTGGCCACCTCGCTGTCGTAGGACGTGAGACTGGAGGCGGCGGAGTCCACTGCCTGGGGGGAGGGGAGGGGTGCATTGGAAGAGAAGCCTCCGGGCGGGGGCACTTTATGAGAGGGCAGGGGGGGAGGCAGGGGGGGCACGGCAGGGGAGATCTGGTGGGCCGGCTGCGGGTGCTGCTGAGAGTACAACCTCTGGCCCTGGCCGTTAGCGAACTGCAAGGGAGGCGGAAGCGGGTCAACAAAGACAAACTCATCGTCTAGGTCTATCGAGGGGGCGGGAGGGGGGAGAACCATCAGCCCCAGTCCTCCTCCGTCCTCCCCCCCGCCTTCATGCGGGTGGGTCAGTTCTGTGGGGAGGGCGAACTGGGACATGTAGCTAGCATTTGCGCTGGTCTCCATCTGCAGAAAAGAGGGTCTGCGTGGTGCAGGCTGCGGCAGACCAGGGGGCTGCATTGGGGGGCCAGGCAACTCCCTAGTACCCGGTGGGTAATACTGGGTCTGGTTCTGGTACTGGCTGGTTCTGTCCTCTGAAAAGCGAACCCTAAGGCCTTCTCTGGATCCAGCCACTTGGTCCCTCTCCACTCTCTCTCCCCCACCTCCGCCTCCCAAGCGCAATATCCTGGGTGACTGCGGGCGACTTAGGGAGGTGGGGGAAGTAGTGGTGGTGGAGGCGGGGAACAGGGAAGGTGTCGGGGAAGGTAGGGAGGTCGGGAATGCCCCCACGGTGGACATCTGCCGGCCAAAGTGGCGCTCCTCTCGCCGGGTCCTCCGGTCGTCCTTGAGAGCCCTCTCTCGGGCGGCCAGCGCCAGGCCCAGGGGGGACGAGGGGTCCAGGACCTTCCCAGTCAGCGGGTGGATAAAGGTGGTGGCTGGCGAGCCTTGACCATAGTTAGAGGGAGCAGACTTGGGCTGGCCATCCTGGCCCATCACAGGGGAGTGGTACTCGGGCAGCCCAAAGGCAGGGGGCATACTGCTAGCGTAATGGATGTAGTTATCCCCGGAGAACATGCCCTCGTCTATGGACTTGGAGGGCCTCAGGCGTGGGGTGGGGACATCCATGCCCTGTAGAGGCTGGGTCCAAACCCCTCCACCTCCCTCTGCCTCCCCCTGAAAGTCCTCCTCGGAGGAGAGGAAGAAGGAGGCACTCTTCCGCCTCATGTCGCGAAAGCGCTCCCGGTCGCGGCGCGCCGCCCCAATGAAGGCACCCCCAAACTGGTTGGCGAAGTCCAGGTTCTCCTGGGTAGGGGGCAGCTGGGGGCCGACAGCGGACAGGGCCACAGGGGAGGTGGCAGCGGACTGAGAGGGTAAGGGGGCCACGGCGGAAGGAGGCCCTGGGGCGTTAAGGGGGGCCGGCGGGGAGGCGGGGTCCTCTAGGTCCGGCGGCGGCTGCTCTGCGTCCATGCTGCTGCCCTGGCTGCTGCGTCCGCTGCCACTGCTTGTGGAGGGCGCCTTCACGATGATGGTGGGGATGGGGATGGAGCTCTTCTCTTTGGATCCCGAGCTCTTAGCCCCTCGGTGGGGCCTGTTGAGGCCACCTTCGATGGTGGGCTGCTTCACCAGAGGGCCCCTGCCGCCCTTCCTGCCTCCCCCGCCCCGAACCGCTCCTCCACCCTTGTCACGGGTGGCTGCCTGCTGCGGTTGAGTTTTGGGAGCTGCACTCGTGGGTGGAGTAGCACTACTGTAGCCCCTCCTCAAAACGCCCATTTTACCCCCACCTCGCTTCGTTCCCTCTGGGGGCTCTGCTACGTATTGTCCCCCTCCTCTACGGAGAGTTGGAGCCATACCTTGCTGTGGATTGGCCCCAGAGGCGCCTCCCCTGTCCCAGCCTGCCTGGCCTTGGTGGGCTTCCTGTTGCTGGGAATGTAGGGCCTGGTAGTGGGTCTGGGCCTGGGAAGATGGGGGTTGGGGGGCAGACTGATCCCCAGTCCAGTCGCTGTGGGGGCCAGCAGATAATGGCGGTTCTGGGGCAGATGTGCTGGGAGGAGGGGGGATGTCCTCCGACAGGCTACGGGACAGCTTCATGGCTGGGCTATGGAGGTACTGCCTCTCATCCTCCATCACACCTGAACGAGGGAGGACACATTCAGTCAGAAGTTAAAAAGTTCACATGCCTGTCTGAATGTGGCTTTTTCACAGTAGCTACAATGCTATAGGAGTATATACAGCGCTGGAAAGAATTAAGAGACCACTGCAGCTTTTTCTTTCCTTTCCCAAAAAGTTGAAATCAAACAGAAAGGCAATTCCTAAAAAGGTTATTGCAGCCCTACTTTTATCATCACATTAAATCGCTAAAATTAGAATAAGGTTCCTTTAAATAAATTATAAAAATATATTAAAGGGAGGGTCTAGCATTCCATAAAGAAACTTTGTGACCGCCTATGAACAGAAAAAACAAGTATTGAAGCAAGGGTGCACTTATTTTCACAAGATAAAACTGCATCTGTTGATTTTTGATCTCATTATCTGTCAATAGCGTTGAAGTCAAGAGTACATTTCCTAATATGTAAAAAAGAAACAAAAGACAACTTTCCAAGGGGATCTACTTCTTTTTTAACACAAATGAATTGTTAGGACTCACCAATGGATTTCTGTCGCAGCATTACTCCATGCGGATGTCCGGGAGGATACTGTCCCTGATTGTAGCTGAACCCAGACGGCATCACACCAACCAGCTGGTCGTGACTCGGCTTTGGGGGTTCAAGACAAAGAATGGGATGACACGTTAGGGCACCGACAGTAAAATAGGGGCAAAAAAGAATGAGGGATCCGTTAACATCTCATGCTGTGAGAGCTATTTCACATCTTGCATTACAGACCCAGTCACTGGATTGATGGTAAGATCCCTGGGGCCGGTAAGACCTGGACAATACACTATTGGCAGATGAGAATGATGTATTACCTCAGTCGGGGCGATGCTCTTGGTTCGGTCCCTCTTTCCTGCATGGCCTCGCTGCCCCTGACCGTCCGATGTGATGGTGTGCTGAGCTGCTGCCAGGATCTCATCCAGTTTATCTGAGACGGAAAGAGAGACAGAGGGTGTGTGGATGTGTGAGAGAAAGAGAGAAGAAATACATCAAAAGCGTCAATTGAGAGCGGAGGCCCATCACTGACACCCAGTTCAAAGATGCCCTCTAGAAACACAAAGGGGGTCAGGGGTCAGATCTTACTCAATGCCATTTGATAGACGGTCCTCTTCTTATCAGGCACCTGGGAGGACTCGTACTCTGAAAGACAGAGGCAGAATATTCTTAGTACTTGAGCAGGCTGATTTTCAATGGAGGCTTAAGGGCTGATGAAGGTAATGAGAAGAGAGATATTCACCTGCTTTCTTTTTCCATGGAGAGGCAGCTGCAGAATAATTAGAGAAATTATGGCTATCATATTATGCTATATCCTATACCATCGCTATAACAGTATAACAGGCTGCCATTCTATACCATTCCTGTAACAGTATACCAAGGCTGTATCCTACACTATCACTATAAAAGCATACTCCGACTGCTATCCTATACTATCACTATAAAAGTACACTAAGACAGCTATCCTTTACCATAACAATATAATAGACAAACATCCAGCACCAATACTATAACAGTAGTGCAGACTGCTATCCAATACTAATAACTTTAACAGTAAAATGGACTAAGATTTACCAAATTCCATCACTATTACAGTATAACAGACTGATATCCTATACTATCACAATAACAGTATAGATCAGACTGCTATCCTAGGCATCACAATAACAGTATAAATCGGACTGCTATCCTAGGCATCACAATAACAGTATAAATCAGACTGCTATCCTAGGCATCACAATAACAGTATAAATCAGACTGCTATTATAGGCATCACAATAACAGTATAAATCGGACTGCTATCCTAGGCATCACAATAACAGTATAAATCAGACTGCTATCCTAGGCATCACAATAACAGTATAAATCAGACTGCTAT